>JAPMOQ010051890.1:941863-982385 GCA_026543055.1 Argiope trifasciata
TAATCCATTTTTAAATTAAATTTTAAAATATCACCACATATATAATCCAAAAAAAAAACAAATTTTAATATTTTTTTTAAATTTTTTGTTGCATTATTTATATCTTACAAGCTAAGAAGATATAAAATATAAGCTTTCAGTTCTTGTTATCATTGCATAGTTAGCAAGTTTCAGGAGTAAAATAAACTTAGGTATATTAATAGTAAAATATCATACTTCAATATTTCGGATTATAAATTCGAATGTTTCGCTCTCTCTAACCTTTTTTTAATTTACATTTATAATTATTCTATAACTGGCCAATTAAGAAAACTGAATAAATGGAGATAAGTTTAATAGCAAAATCTAGTGATTAAAAAATACAACAAAATGAATGAAAGATTAATTAAATAAGATTTTATTAAAAAATAAACTAAAACAGTTATAATTAATAGGACAAAAATGATATATTTATGACTTTGGTTTTTTTTACTACTTTTTCTTTAAGTTGATTAATTCCCACAGTGAATATTAGATGGCATTAATTTTTGTATATATAAAGTTGAAAAAGATAATTTTTCTGAAGATAAATTTTAAAGTCTAATTAAATGGTTTATTTCATATGGTTTATTTACTGATATCTTAAATTTCAAATAAAAGGTATTATTCGGTTAATACAACTCAAATTAAAGCAAGAATCTTACCATCATCTGTAACAAATTTACTTTTAAATATTTATGTTTACAGTCCTTTATTTTATCCTTATTTTATAATATCTATATATTTTACTTTTAGAATCAACATAATTTTATATTATTCACACAAATTTTACATTGATCCATAACATTTCTATTTACATTACATTGATTTTACAATTGATGATATCGCATCATTTTGCCAAAATATTGTCATTTCAAATTTTTCTTTTTATTTGTTTAGGTTCTAAAGACAACTTACAAGTCAAATCTTAGCTTCAGTTTCAAAAACAAAAGAATCTCAAAATGCCAGCAGACAGTCCATCACCCGTTCTCGTTCCGGAAGCCTCCAGTGAATCCCAAAAAAGCTTGAAAACTCCAAACAAGGAAAATGATATTTCTGACCACCTGCCTTACGAGCTGGGATATTTGCCTGAAGACATCAGACAAATGGCTGAGAGAGAGCTAGGTGAAACAGAAGAACGTAAACAAGCGGCCCTCAGGAAATTCAGGCAGCTGATAGCAGGTGAGATATTATATCAAATGGGAGGAGTGAAAGTATGGGTAGATAATGATAGCTAGATTCACGTGTTGACTTAAATTGGCAAAATTAACAAAGTACCTGATTTATAGCATGATATGAACAAGTTATTATGGCTCAATCTCTTTGATATCAATCTCTCTGACGGAAAAATATTAAAAATACATGAGGGAATGAATAATTCTTGCAAAATTATAGAAGAAGATATAGATTCAAAATTGGAGAAATATACAGTAAATTTTTGAAATCTTTGTGAAAATTAGAATGTTCAAGTAAATGTGGTGTGAATTGAGAATAAGACAAGAAATTTAAATATAACATTTTAGAAGTTTGATCATCTATCATAAAACAAGGACGGTTGTAATTAACTTTTAGAAGCGGTCATATCGATAAACATGCCTAGTCATCGTCAACAATATGGTAATTCTAATAATCTAGCCGAATCGTTTAATTAGATCAGAAACCTTTGCATTTCTCGGCACTTATTTTGGCAACTGAATACTTAGTCTTTGTACTAGTGGGTAGAACTCAAACGCTGAGACTTTTTGGCACGTAAATCCCTAATTTTTTACTTATTGATAACAAAATGAACGGATTCATTACAGTCATATTTCTTGACTTTGCATTTGATAATTGCTGCGTTATTCACTAAATACTGGAAATTAGATTTTAAACAATGGTATTTTTGTTTTTTTTCCTGATGCGTTAAATTTTTAATTATAGATTTCAAAAGTACAGGTTTATTAGGATATGCTTCTTGGAATCTTTTCTGAAGACAGAAAGATGATTCTGATTAATGCTACTTTAAAGCAGAGACTTTTATTGTAGCAATTCTTTAAATGCTTTACAAATTTATATGAAAATAAGTATATCAAGCTTCCAGCAGATAAAATGAAAAGCACATTTCTAATAAAACCAGATGCGATAGTAGATAGCTCGATAATAGTGGTAGTGCTTTTTTTATTCAATAAAATTAACGTGCTATATTCATACATTTAATATCATCACTGCAGAATTTGGCAAATAATTTTATAATCATATTTGGACAACTTCTCAGTCAAGCATGAAATCAATTTATTTTCTTTTTTTAATATTGTTGAAATTAGCGAATTAGGATTTCAAATGCATAATGTATTTAAATTATGACATTGAATATGTATGTTTCATTTAGTTTTCTAGCATTTCTAAATTTCAAGAATGGTTGCGGAGGGGTGTAACTCGAAGAAATGTCGAGAAATTCAGCTCATATATATTCGTATTAAGAAATGAAATGTGACATTTTAAAATATCGATAGCAAATTGATGACATTTTAGCATATGTCATTAAATTCAAAACATACTGTAAAAACTTTTTTATTTCATGATGTAAATATACTATGGGGAAGACTAGAAACCATTTTAGTTTTTCTTAAAGTAGCGAAAGTAGGAAGTACAGTCACAATATCCATTTAATTATTTATCAAAGTCGTTATCACTTGATAATAAAAACCAAATGCCGGTATAAAAGCAAAATACAATCAAGAAAATTTTGCTTTTATAGAGAATCGAATATTGATTGGAATAAATTTCCGGCATAAATTGAATGTTTCACGGCGTGATTCTAAGAGAAGCAGGAAATCTAAGAATTTTCCAAATGAATATTCGAGCAAGTACATAATTCTTGTGGCAGCGAATATACGTCACGAAAGTAGCTATGGAACATTAATTCTGATACGGATGTATATATGCATAAAGGGCAAGTGATGGTCATTTTGCATGTCATGAACATATCCATCAAGTCATGTCTTTAGTTCCGGCTTCAAAGATATAAAAGTCATGGAAGTAATTTGTTGATTATGCTTTTTGCTTAATATATTTGTTCTTCTATATTGCATCCTTTTTGGGTTGAATAATCTATAACATGGAATAAGCAATAAAAAAGTTATATGTTTTTTGTATTCTTAAAATTTTGCTATGGTGATATGGTGTTGGATTTAAATATGCATATTTCCCTTGTTCTTTAGAAAAACTTTAAACTGAGTGTTCATTTATCAGTTTTATGCAGCCTGAAAAGAAAATCATTTTGTTGAATTTTCTTTTGCAAATTTCGTTCAAATTTATAATAATTGTATTTATTTAAGGTTATTCATTTCTTTAAAGTTAAAGCTTTGAAAATATTTTAACAAATTAACCCAAATTAATTTGATCCAGATATAATTTGGATACATAAATATAATCAGATCTGATCCAAATATAATTTCAATCTAGAATAATTAAAAGATATCCAGATACAATTTAAATCTAAAATAATGAAAAGATATCCAGGTACAATTCAAATCGAGAATAACTAAACGATATCCAGATAAAATTTAAATCCAGATCTGATGATTCACTTTTGTGTCTGTAAACAATATTATACCATTTACTGATTTATGTAACATTACAATGTTATATTACTGTCAATAATTTTTAAAGATATTGATTTAAAAAAAATTCATTCTGAATATTCCTTGGATAAAATAATTGCTAAAAACATTGAATTATAACGTTTGAATGTTATTCAACAGTAACATTTGCCCCCTTAATATATTTTACATCTTGATTTATAATAAACTGTCTAATCTTAATCCAATTACAAAAATGAACTTTTGAGGATTTTACAAAAGCTATTATTCAATTGAAGAAGTTTCCAACTGAAAGGTGAGGATACTGGGTCTGTGACATGAGTTTTGGGGCAATGCATAAATACAAACTATTTGGGTGAAATCGTGGGTTGATTTTCCAAACCTCCGGTCTTGAAGCATAAATTTGCCAAAAAAAGTTTAATCGAACTTATATGTTTATCTTTACAACGTAAAGATAGCTTCAAGAAATTTAGATTAATTTCATGCTTTTTAATGGGATAATTTAATATGTATATTATATTTTAAAGTCTTTTAAAGTTTGTATTGTAAAAAACATTATAATTACGTATCAATCGTATAATCGTCACAAATTCGAGGCTTGAAAAAATATATCATGAAAGATTATCATGTACCACTGAGATGCGGCCGCAATTTAGTTAGTAATTTACTTTTTCTTCAAGTCATTTAGTTCATTGCATTTCGTTTAAGTTTCATTGTAATAACAATAACGTCAAGTAGATGTTAATTTGGATTAAAAACAAAGGGATAAAATAATAAAAGCCAAATAAAAGCGGAAAAAAATGTCTCTTGTTGAACAGAATGAAGATATTTAAAACATTATTCAAGACAATTTACTTTAAAAAAATTATTTAAAGAATAGTTTTTAAAAATAGTTTTATTCGTAACTAAGCTTTAACATAGATTTTAGGGTAAAAATTTTTTTTTATCAATTTAGATTTTGTTGAAAACATAAGAATGGCAATTTAAAAAATATTACTCAAAATACTTCTAAAGTCAAATTTTTAATCAATTATTGGATAGAAAATTAGTTATTGATACAAAACTGTTCTCAATTTGGGGAAAAAATTCATTTCTTTATTATCACAGATATCGCATTTTTTGAGAGAAAACTTCATTTTTCTTTTATCTCTGATAGAAGACTTTAATTCGTATCTGATATGCTGTCTGAAACCCTATTATGAATAATTAGAATCTTTAAGTATTCTTTGAATTAAGCGAATTGTCCTAAAATTATTTTGAAAGTTATTTCTATTTCGGTCCAAAATTCACACACACACACACAACTACACGCACACACACAAGCACATGCATATACACTAACACACACAGACACACACACATATCCACCTTAAATGCACAAGCACACAAAACAGTAAGAAAAAAGGTTTAGCAAGAAAAGAAAGGAGTAATCACAGCTCATTGCATAATGGCGAACAGGTATGAAGGCATGGGAGAATTAAAACCCGGAAGTCTTTTTCACCTTTATTTGTTCTAGAACAGATTCCCCAAAGCAATGCAGAAAAAACTGACCATGAAAAACTAAAAATAATTGTTTATCAGACCATAGGTAAACAAGTTTCAACCAAAACACTTTCGCAACGCTAGGTGGCGCTTCAATTTATGTCACCTAGGTCAAGCGTCAAAGGGTATAGTAGGTCAAAGTTTAGAATTCTTCAAATAATTGTTCTTGCGCAAGAGATAGCATCTGTCTGATCGGCTCTTCGCGCGTCTATTGTGCGTGACTTTATAGGAAGTTGCTTTACTTTCGCTGGATTTCAAAGCAATGCATGATCGATCACCATACTGTGTATATTTCTTTGTTGTGCGAATAATACTTTAAAAATCTTCAAATGGATTTAAAGAATAGAAGAATTGTATTGGTTGCTCAAAAAAATAGCTCTCAAATTATAGTTAATAAATTAATCAATTGTTCTTAGAAATAAATTATGCTCAAATTCTCAGTAAAGAAGTACTATGGGAAGGAGTAAAAGAAACTACACTGATTTTCCTTGATGGTTAGAGTGAACAATGCTTTCAAAATGAAGTCTAATTTTGGGCTATTTCTAATATGCCATTATTACGCTGTAACATTTGTTTTATAACTTATCAGTTTTCACTTATGCTTGTAATACACTCAAGCACAAACAAATCAGAATTAGTAATGATATTAATGAAAGAAATGCTTAAAAAATAAAAGCTTATTTCAGTTTGATCTTTATTTTCAACATTTTTAAAAAAAGACAGCTTTAAAAATGCAGCACTTTTAGCGACTCATTGATAGAGAATCGGCATTTGTATTTATACAAATTTGGTATATTTATTTGTAATGTAAAATGTATTTGTGCAAAATTTGGAAGAAGAATCCATTTTCTGTTGATGATATTGGCTTAGGCATTTAACGAAATAAAAGAAGATTATAAAATAGAACATATAAAAACATATGAATGAGCTCATCGAAACAACTTTATAAAACTAAAAATATTTATAATTTAAAAAAAAAAATAATCATACTTTTAATTAGAAACAGTTTAAAAATGAAACGCAAGCATGAATTCTGATTTTTGTTATTATGTAATAATGGCCTTTCGCTTTATTTTCTCTAATCAGATTCAATCAATCTCAAATCTGATTTTTCCAGGAAAAAAACCACACAAACGAATCTGGAGCAACAAGAATTAAATTGAAAAAATAAAAAAAAATTATATAAATTTACTAAAGAATATTAAAAATTTTCAACTAATTTATTTAGAACTATTGGAAAGTATAAAAAAGTTAATTAAATATCATGTCCCAGTTTATCTCTTTAGTTCAAAAATGTTTACTTAGTTTCAAATTCTCATAAACCATTCATTAGCCCTTTCTTGTTATTATACCCTCTGACGTCTATAGGAAATTCTCTGTCCATTGATTGACAGATATAGGTAGGATAGATAATAATCCTTTCTAAATATCTGACACGAAAGCTATCATTCGGATTTTGTATTTGTCTTTAATGTCCCTATTTTAATGTTGGATTTCATTTTTTTTTCTTTTATAAACTAATAAAGATTATCTATCAGAAAATAAGATTTTGAAGAACTTTGTTAGCTTTTCTTACTACTGCTTTTATAAAATTTCACGTGATGATGATGAATAGCTGGAAATAATTAGGAATAATTCCATATAACTGTTTGTTTGCATGATAAGCAAACATCTGAGACGTTCTTGACTTCATATTTTTAATAGTGGATTTATCAAAGCATAGGTATGATACATTTATTTGTTTTATCCGGAATATATTGTTGTTAAAAAGGATGAAATATATTTAATGAATTTCTTAGTAATGTTTGGACTAAAGCTGTATCATGAACGTCATATAGGGTAGAATTCAAATATGAAAATTTTAAATACATGCTTGTATAAAGACAAATAGGATAATACTAAGTATTCAAAAAGAAAGAACGGATTTAAAATTTTTACTTCCACTGAACTACAATAGATAGAGACACATACAATGTATAGCTAAATAGAGGACAATTCATATTTTTATTTTAAGTTTTCAACATGGGATTCCATTTGCTATGAGACACACTTTGAAGTGGTAATCAGATTCGTGACATTCATGAAATAACTGGTCTTTGGTTATTGAACTTGTTACTGTAACAATTGATCTAACAGATGATGAAGAGTGACATACATTGGTGGCTTCAAACAAGCTGGATTTTATGCAATCTCCTTCCCAGATATGACTATGTTCGAATGTAATCTATATTCATCTGAAATATTCGAAATATACATCTTACGTACATACTTAAATGTCAGATTACGTAATATCCTATGGTATACAAAGATGTCAGTTCTTTTTCCTTTGCAAAACCATTATATACTAATTTTTCATACCAACTGAAAATATATTATAACGAGGTGGCTCTTTGTTGAGCTTATGAAAATATGTAGGATACTATGCAACGATATATAAACTATTTGTATACTTCAGCATACAAAACATTTTTCAAATCTTGCATTGGGTATATAACATAATAATGATTAAATTTATAGATTATAGCAATTTATTAATGAAGCATAATGAATATCTTCAATATTTCATTGAAAGAATTTGCCAATTACTAAAAAACATGCAACCAAAATTACCTGTAACGTTATTTTGGAAGACCAAATTGTCAAACAAAGTAGTTATATTCTCCTCATGAGAGTTGTTCATGATATTATATTCAGTGTATTTCCATTTATTTTTCTTATTAAAAATTATATATATCCCTTCCCATATTAAGATGGAAATCAATTATTGTCTCGGTGATTAAAAAAACTACATAATCAGTACATCAATTTGAAAATTTTTCTTGGATCATTTTCTCACTGTCGCAAACGTCTATACAATCTTTGTATAAAATTCAAGTGTAGGTCATGTGATTATAAATACTCGATATTATGTGACTTATCTGAATTACTAATTCTCTATTGCAGTGACAAATAAATTTAAAATACTAAAAGCCAAATAAAGTATATAAATAAAAAGCAACAGATGTTAATGGCTTCAAACATCATTCAAATGTTCAGAATATTCTTTACTTCAAAAGTTAGAATCAATTTGTTAAAAACCACATCGATTTTGAAATTAGCAGCCTCAAAATACAAATAAGAAATTAAAACTTCCTTGACAAAAGAATTTATTCTTCCAGCCTTAGATCGTTGTTTTTTTTTAATTTTAAATAATGTGAAAAGAAAGGAAATGAAACCTTTCTAAAAAATTTTTAAGAGTTACTTTTTCATAAAATATGAAAATCATCGGCTTTTTTTCTTCTTTCAGCTGAAAAGAATCTGTATGTTCGTACTGATGATCTCTGTCTGCTGGCTTATCTGCGAGGCAAGAAATATGACGTAGACAGGGCATTCAAAAGTATGAAAAACACTTACAAACTTAGGATGAAAAAGAAATTCTATGACGCCGATGATAATTCAATTGTTCACGAAGTGTTTCGTCAAAATTGGATCGGTTTCTTACCATACAGAGCAAAGAATGGTAGTGTAATTCTGGTCATTAAAGTAGGTAAGTGAATTAAATTTAGAATTTTTTTTCTTTTTCTCTTCTTTAAAAAATATCTTCTGTTATATAAACACATTTAAAGGGATTACAGAAATCGTATGACTTTCTTCATAATTTCGTTAAAAGACTAGAGTAATTTGATTTTAACTGCGGAAACTGATTACTTTTTATGTTCAGTTCATGTCTGATGGTTTCAATCATTCTGATTGAACAATAGATTCAAAATTTTATTTTTTTTCCTGATCATAAATAATGTATATTATTCAGGTGATCTTTTTGTAGTATTTAAATTAACTGAAAATAAGAAATAAAAAATAAGCATTTCCCTAAATGATTATAACAAGCAACATGCCGCAATGTTATAATAATACTTTATCTGTTTAAAAAAAATAAACATACCATTTATTTCCCTATTGTTGATATAACCCTAAAGCGACATGTATTTGTTTTACACTATCATATGTTGAATGTTTATAGAATCAACTAGAAATATTATCAACTGCATATTAGGAAGGTAAAATCAGATATGTAAATATTAAATGTTAAAACAAACAGATTAATTTTATTTCTTCTCCGGTTTAATTCAGATTTACTATTTCCATATACTGGAAAATTAGCATTTCAGTATAGTACAGCCAAAATACATAAAATCTCTCTATTTACAAAACTTTCATATGGATAAAGAAAAGGACGAATTTGTTATAATTATCAATTGGCAACATATCTCGCTTTTGGATTGTTTAAGTTTAGCGGAAAATATATGATAATATTCTTTTTTTGAATAGAGAAATAAGAAGAAAAAAATATTTGAAAGGAAAAAAAAGAGCAGCTAAAATATTGAAATCATTATTAGAAAGAGATGAAAAAATGAAGATACAGAGTGTTTTTATGTGTGGAACATTATTTCCGAATTAAAGGAGCAACGCAAGTCAATTTCGCTGATGCTAATTCAAAAACGCTAGTTTTCGTCAATTTCGATTCTTGAAGTATAACTAACCATTTATAAAATTCAATCATTCTTATTAAAATGTAATTCAGTTATAAAAAATACTATAGCATCGTTTTGGTTGGGTAAAAGTTTACAATTCTGTGCTCATTGATTTTATTGACGATTTTTTGACGCCAAGATCGGCGCCAAGGGGATTCTCGGTCAGAAACTCAACAGTAATGAAAACAAAAGCTATACTACCTGGGATCAGAAACAGCAACAAAAAATGAAAACAAAACATTATGGCAACCAGAAGTAGTGCTTCATCGCTGAAATTTACCATCAGTCGAAGGGGAACCCAAACTAAGCATATCACATTTGATTGAAAAAATTAAATTAGTTTTATTATTATCAGTTTTCTTTGACGGTTATTTCGTTGCCATTGACATTATATAGACCAATTCTGATGAAATACTCTTATGGTAGTAGTGAAAAGAAATTATTATTATTAAATACATCAGAATTATCAAATATCTTTATTATGAAACAGTATTATTAAATACATATTTTGTTTATTACATATTAGTATTTTTATTTTCGAAAATGTACATATATGTAAATATTTTCTAAAAGTAAGTTTAAATTTATAAAATGATGATTTAGTATTGATATACTTTTTAGTAACTGATCAAAACTTAATGTAGCTATTATTATAAAATTTAAATAATTTAACTTTTCTTTTTGTAAAAAAATAAATTTATAAAATTTTAACACTAGCATAAATACATAACTGAAACATCGGAACTTATTCAGATTATAACAGGACTCCAAAAAAATCATAACGTGATTCTTGAGAATTGGTAAGAGAATTGGCAGGATGTGAAACCTTCTGATTAGTTTTAAGTGCCTTACACCCTAATTTAATTTTTATGCATGCATTTAAATTCTAATTAAATACGTTTATCAAATTGAATTAATAAACAATGTTCTATAAACTCATCACTAATCAATATCTATCAAAAAATTTTATATGTAAAATAATTATACTAATACGGACATTTTGAGGTTGTTTTTAATATTTTGGTCCTCTTTTGGACCAAAATATTAAAAACTTCTTTTTTTTCAAGATAATATTTTAAAATTAAAAATTATCTTGAGTATACATATAAATTAAATGTAGGACATTTTTAATTTTCTCACATACTATTAAAATATGTGAGATGTGTATTTTCCAAATTGTTTAACTCTAAGTGACCCTTGTGCCCGTGTAGTTGCAATTGCGTTGGCAGGTTGTAATCTGATGTGATTGTAATTTCTGAGATATTAACATTCTTGTTCTAGTAATATTAGTAATCAAGGATTCAATGTAAAAACTCATGAAATACAGGACATTTTATTAATAATATCCGAATCAATAATTGTAGCAGAATGATATTAAATAAGCTTTAATGCAACCTTTGTCGTTTCAAACTCACATGACCGAATTTTAGTTTATATAAAAGAAACTAATAAATCAATTATGAGATGCAAGAAAAGTTGTTTCTCTTTAATAGGACTGCTTAAGATTTCTCTATGCAGGGGTATGCGAATGCATATCAATGCCTTTTACCATTTACTATCCACATAAATTGTAGGCTCAATTTATTGTTATCTCAATTTATTGTTAAAATGTTCTAGGCATGTGGGATCCTGAAAAGGTCGATCGCGATCTCCTCATGTGGGTGATTACCCACTGCATGATCCACTCCATCGAAGACGAGGCGACGCAAGTAGCTGGCTACTCAGCAATTATCGACGTCAGGGGCGTCACCAACAAACACCTCAAGCTTCTTACCATAGAAAACATCCTCCTGATCATCCATTCCACTCAGGTAAAGACAATTTTAAATTTTTAAAAAAGCATAATTGTTTGTTTTAATATAGTCGCATATATGTCACCAAACAGTTTAACTAATCTATTTTAATTTAACTAATAGATAATTTCACAATAATAATTACTTTCTCTTCAATAACTGTCTTTGTATTTTCTCTTGTGCAAAGTATAGAGAAAGCACAGTACTCGTCAAAAAATATTCGAAGTCGAGATTTTCACTTGTGATTTTGATTCCACATGTCAGATCTTTCTGAGGTCGAAAAACCCATTTTTGAAATGTAAGAAAGTCACGTCTGTTTCTAAGATAATTCTAAAACGATTTGAGTTAAAAGAAGGGAATTTGGCTTACGGTTTCTAGGCCGAATTTCTATATTTCTATCAAATTTTTAGCAAATCCGTTCGGAGAAAGTCTGTTTGTCCGACTGTTCGAATATAAATTGACTGAAAAACGAAGAGAACTTGTTAAATAAAATTCAGCAGACAGATTCACCATCTATAATACAGAAACCCATCCAATTTTGAGTTTGACCGCTATTCAATTGAATTCTTTTAATCGGTTGTCAGGGATAATTCAACAATAGACTGGCCAAAGATCGTACAAAAAGGTTAAATTCACACAAAAAATTAATATTTTGTTACTATCGCACGTCAATGCCATGAAAGTAATCCTGAGCCTAAATTCTTTATTAGATGGTATGTGAGAAAGTTTTGGGAAGACCACTCCCATCGGTTTAATAATAGTGACTTCCGTATTAAGTCGTCTTTTGTCTTTCCGTAAAATCTGAATATACATGTGATTACATTGAATTTAACTGTATTTGAAGAAATATAGCCATTACGACATGTCTTTAAGTTTCGTGAAATACATAAATTTCTTCTAAATATGAATTCGTTAATTGAAGAGATGCTAAAATGTGATGAAATTCTTTGATAATTAAGAATTTTATTTCCCTCGTGTTTCTCACGTTTCCATCAAAAATTTGATTCTTCATCCTCAATAAATTCAAGTTATCATAAATCATACATTGAACACGGGATCTCACTGAATTTCTGTGTCTGAATTTCAAATTTCACAAAATAGCGTGAAAGAATCACGTGCCAGATCGCGTTTTCCCAACGATCTGTAAAAAAATGCAAATTCAGTTTCCTCTTCCCTGTTGTTTTATGAGCAAGTCGCTCACGTGTGCGGTGTTTGTTTTTGCACTCACGTATGATGCATGGGTGTCGGATTACATCTGCGTGTTAAAATGACGATCTGGCCGAAAGGAATTTATGATCGTGAGAGAAATAAACGAAAAATATTAGATAAATTTTTTCTTGCTCACTAGACTATTCCGATGTCGATAATAGTGCGAAATGAAAAACATTTCAACCTTTCCTTTGACCCTATTTCACGCGAAAATGGATTATGTTATTAGTTTATCTAACTTGATATAATAAATGCAATGAGTTTAATTGTTGGCCGTTTAATAGCAGCACTTATAATATCATTTGCTGAAAAGGAATAATTGCTATGACTGATTCTTTTTAGATAAGCAGTATCTGAAACAAATAAATGAAATATGAAACATGAATATGGATAACAATCACTATTTCATAGCACTACATGCGTTAATTCTGAATCATCATAAGTTAAGAGGACTTGTAGAAGAGCAATCCAATTAAATATTATTTAACCCTATCTTAGAGTATTCGAAATTTAAAAACCCAAAAATTTGTTATTCAAAGAGTGAGAAAATATAAGAAACATCAAATGGAGAAAAAATACCTCAGAATTTTGACAACATTTTGTATATTAGATTTCGTTAAATTCAAAAAAAAAAACATTTTGTAAATTGTTTTCATTATCTTTTTCTGAACACATTGATTTTAAACCGCAACAATTTAAATAACTGAAATAGTATACATAATTTACAAAACCGCAAACAGTATTAAACATTGGACATTTTTCATCAATGAATTATTCGTCTATCTGATTGTCCTTGTGTATATAAATATGATATTTCAAAATCATAATAACTTAAATCAATGAAATTTGATATATATTTTTGCTTATAAGTAGGTATATAATATAACTTGGACTTGAATTTCAAAGATTATATATTAAAAATATGTATTCATTTCATATATAAAATAATATTCTGAATATATGACTTCAAATGAGACACTTTTTAATTATAATCATTTGCATAGGTTTACTTCTTACATAAAACTTTTCTCTATTTCTAAATACTATTTTTGAAAATATATATTATTATATGTAAACGAAAATTTTTAAATCAAATAAGTGTTCTACGCATGCACCCATAAATATATTTTGCTCAGAATTCCCACCCGTTTAATGAAAATTCTCACAATGTGAAATACTAAATGTAGTAAAAATAGAAATGATCCAAAGCAGGCTATTTGTTAACTAATTTCTTCCAAATTTTAACTTTAATAATTGGATGGACTTGACAAAATTCACTACTCAACAATCAAACAAATTAAAAACAATTTCTGAGCCGAAATTAACCATGTAAATAATAATAATACGTAATTTGACTTATTATGACCACTGACTGGTACTTCCGAAAAATTTCGAAAAACCTCACTTCTCCATGAATCATATGATAAAATCAAACAATCTTAATTCATTCTAAAGATGGCAATCAAAGCTCAAAATTTAACGAAAAACTTTCTGAAGATAACAATCAAAGCTTAGATGCTAGCGATAAAAATTCTGACGATAGCAATCAAAGCTTAAATGTTAGCTATAAAAGCTATAAATATAGCAATCAGAGCTTAGATGTTAGCGACAAAAGCTCTAAATATAGCAATCAAAGCTCAGAAATTAACAATACAAATTCTGAAATTAGCATTCAAAGGTCAGAAATTAACGATACAAATTCTGAAGATAGTAATCAAAGCTTAGATGTTAGCTTCAAAAATTCTAAATTTAGCAATCGTGATTCATTCTCCTGCACACAAGTTCTTGATTATTAATTAAATAATGATTTAAAAAATCTTAATTTAGTGTGGCGACAGAACCCGGGAATCAAGGTTTTTAAGGGAAAAGTCAGGGAAATTTGTAAAAATATTTAAAAATCAGGGAAAAATCAATGAAATTTCTATGAATATTTAAAAATCAGGGAAAATCAGCGAAATATCTAAAAAAATTAAAAATCATAGAAAAGTCAGGAAAATTTCTAAAAATATTTAAAAATCGGGAGAAATTTGTAAAAGTATCAAAAAATTAGGAAAAACTGTTTGCGACAGCAATTTATATCAATTTCGAGCTGCAATAGCATAACATATAAATATACAGAATAGCAACATCTAAAGAACAATCAAAACCATTTTGTATATTTTATATACAAAAATTAAATAAATCCGTTGAATACTTGAAATATTCACCGAAATAGTCAAACTTTTACTCAAATTGTGATATAAAAATTATTCACACCATTTTCACTTTAAAAATTTTGACACTGTTTATAAAAATAAACAGCTATAAATGGCAATAAGAAGTACGAAAACAATTAATATCGTCTGCGCTCTGAACACTGATACAATTTATTATTCAAATATTTCATCATAATAAAACAAACAAAAAGTTGGGAAAATGATATTATTTGATAAAAAAATCATCATATTTATTGATTTATGAAAACTGTCATTGCTCTACTAGCTTGAATTCTTGCTCTATTTACTTGTGACTGCTGTAAATAATTATTGATTAATGAGTATGAACTATCAACAAAAACATTCATTCAAGAAAAATGCAGTTTACTACAGTTTAGATACGTGGTATTTGGAACACATGCTTTTATAATAATACATCATTATCGAAAATTAATAATTACCGAAATAAGTGCATGCCGCGCTTTATGTGTCCAACAAACTTCAGTAAAAATTCTAATTCACTATGACAGAGTCTTTTATTCTTCAGAGTTAGCGGCAATATTGAAATTGTATACCAAGTAAAACATTAACTTTAGATTATTTCTTTTTATTCGTAAAATATGATATATTGTTAATTTTATTTCTTCTGTTTATTTTAGCACTGTTTCCCTGGAAGATACAAAGCTGTGCATGTTATTGGAATGCCGAAATTCTTCGCTTATGCGTGGAATATGTGCTATCCGTTTATTCTCAGCTACAAAATGCAAAAGCGGGTAAGTTTATATAATTTGCATTTTTTTTTCAACATGAAACTTTAAAAAAAAAATGTATGCATTTATTAATCTTAGTATAAGAGCATTTCATATAGATTCATTCTTTTCATATCAGTTAGAATTCATACAAGTACACATATATGAAAGAAGAGTATAATTAAAAATGATAACTTATAGTTAATAAGTATAACTAACTAAATAATTAATAACGATAATTCACAATTAATAATTGTAACTGAGTAAATAATTAACAATAATAATTTATTAATCAATCAATACTGATAATTAATGATAATTTAATAAATAATCAATAATGATGTTAATAATAACTTACAATTACTAATGATATTTTTTAATCTATACTTATAATAAAGCTCAATGTGTGTGTGTGTGTGTGTGTGTTGGCGCTCTACAGGCCAGACCGTTGGACCTACAGCTTCCAAATTTGGTACATGTATACCTTGGAGGTCCGGAATGTGCACCTCGGAGCCCTTTTTTCGAGTTTTTAATTAGAATTTGAATTAATTAAAATTTAAACGAAATTTCGACGTTTTTCCGCTATAACTTCCTAAAATATGATCGCATAAACATGATTTTTACATCAATTTAAAGATTAAAAAATTAGCTTTCTACTGGTATCAGTGTTTTAATTTATAGCGTAAGCTTCTATTTTTAACGAATTTTTAAAGAAATATTTTAACCATGTTTTTTTAGCACGTGACTAGATAAAATAAAAGAATGCCGGAAATACAAATAAAAAAATAGCATCGCAAATAAATCTAAAGCGATACAACTTTCAGCACGTGACTGGATAAAATAAAAGAAACATAAAATGTGATATTTTCTTTAAAAAATAAATGCAAAGCAAATGTTTCTTTAATCGTTTGCAATATCTAAATCATTTATTCCATAAATCATCTTTATTTACAGTAAACCTGATTGAATTTAGACAGGATATGCATTGAAATCCCGACTTAATGGCATATTTATGTAATCGTTTGCAATATCTGTATCATTAATTCAATACATTTTCCCCCCTTTCGCGCTTTCTTTAAAAAACACATTTTATATTTTGGCAACATCATCGAAATTTTTTTTTTAATATTTTGGAAGCATAACCGATGGTTAAAACTGACTGATTTATAAAATTAAGAATATTATTAGGAAAAGGTGTACTTTTAGAACTTTCCGTCCATCATCTTAAAGAAAATATTAATTTCAGGTCAATCAATGTCCGGAATTATTTCAAGGCTAATGAATATGTGATTTAATTGAAAATTTTAGAACCCTTTACACATGGCGAACCAGCTGGTCGCCAAAGGCGGCTTGTCAATAATAATTATTGAACGTATAATTAATAATGATAATTTACTATGCATAATATATAATTATTATAATTTGAAAATCTGTTGACATTGATTTTTTATTTATTTTAAGATAGCGAAAACAGAAATTTACTTTTCGAATTCAAATAAACGTTAGGAAAGTAAAAAGCCGTTAACAAAAAAATATTTTTTAACTTGTTGACAAAATTTACAAAAAACTGTTGCTAGAATAAACAAGGGAAATTTCTAAAAGAAAATTGTGAAAGTAAACAATTTAAAATTTAAGCAAGGAAAATAATTGATTTGTTCTGTTTCCGTTTTAATTAATCTGTCTATTTAATTAACTGTCTCAAAATATCGTTAAAACTTTTCCTATATATTTGCGAACAAAATTTGCAATACTAATATAATAAATAATACTAACTTATTAATTATGTCAACTAGCGACAATTTTTGAAATCGTGTGCTCCAACTGATATTCTGTTTTTGATTAAAACGACATTTCAGATGATAAGGAATTTTGTGTATTATTATGTTTTATACAAAAGTAATTTTTACCTTGAAAAAAATCTACATAAAATTGTTTGAATCCAAGCATATTAACTAGTATATTAACTAGGGAGTATATTAGTATTTATTGCATAATATTTCCTTTGGTTTCAATTTATGGTAAAGATATTCCATGAATTATACATCTAAACAATGTTTTTCTAAATAATCTAAATTTAAATCGATTAAATTATAAATATTAATAAAAAGGATATAAAAAATAAATAATAGTTACAAAAAATAATAATTAATTACATATTAATAACATAAATTATAATAAAAATGAAAATAAATAATAAATAATAATTACAATAAATAACATCAATAAAAATAAAAATTTATAATGGAATAAACAACAATTGATAATAAAAATAATAAAATAAATAATAAATGTGATAATAAAAATGACAAAATAAATAATAACAAAAAGTGATTGTAAAAATAATATAATAAGTAAAATATAAAAAAATAAATATTTATTTAATAAAAATAAGTAATTATTTAAAATTTATTTTTAAAAATAAGTTTGGTTTTTACTTTTAAAAATCATAAAAATTGATAATGAAATAAACAACAATTGATAATATAAATAAATAAATAATAAATGTGATAGTAAAAATAAAAAATAACAAAAAGTGATTGTAAAAATAATAAAATAAGTGAAAATTTCATTATTGGATCACTGATTTGAGATAGCTAATTAATATTTATTTAAATTAAAATTTTTAAAATAGTAGTTTCAAAAATAATTACAAAATCAAGCTGTAAAAACAATATTTTTTTCGAAATATTTGGTTTTGAGCTTTATAAATAAACTTCGGAAAAAAAACCCTTTCCAATCTTGTACCATACAATATTCTTACCCCCTCCAAAAAAACACACACCTTTAAATAAACTCTCTCCTTATCGTTCATGACCTTCAATTTCATCTTACGAAATTTCAAATATATAGTGTTTATAAAACTTTTGCAACACATTTTTTTTTATCGCGATTCGCCTCACATGGAACTAGAAGGGATAAGGTAAAAATAAATCCTCGGGATGTGTCCTCAGGACATCTATATCCCCTTCACCTCCAACCTTGACCGATGATTCTCAGTTGATAGATGTATCAGTCCCGTGCTTGCGACATCACTGGTGTAACCGAAAGAATCATGTTACAATCATTTCCTACGATCCCTACTTACTTCCGTCTGAACTTTGAAAGATTTCATCTGAGAAGAAAAGGCTTGCATTTTCCTTTCGTGATAATAAAATGAAAAGGAAATTTTTATCATCAGACTGAATCTTTTTTCCTTTTGAAGGAATTGATGATTCTTTTGTTATTGTTGGGTTGTTTTACTCCTCTAGTTATTGTTTTGAAAGTTATTACGTGCTTTGCAGTTAAATCCTAGTTGTATAGAATTGTAAGTCGATTATATGTAAAAGTCTTGCATTGGGTTTTACCAAGAAAAGATTTCAGAATCAAATTTTTTTTTCTTTTTTAATTTCGTTAGTCAAGGGTTGTCACACTATTAATTATTATTTAATTTTCTATCTCATAAATGATGAGTTAGAAAAAAAAGATAATGTATGCACATTTTATTAAAATTAAGAGATTAATGTATTGACATAAGAGAATCAAAAGTACACAACCATAAATTATTTTTCACTTAAGAATCCAAGCTTTCGAAATGGGATATTTGTAAACATAAGATAAATATTTCAAATTAATAGTATTCATTTATATTCGTGAATTAAAATTTTGCATTATGCTAATTTATAAATATGTAAAAAATAGTGGGTAACAGCACATAATATTAAATAACGATTCATTAATGATAAATACTAATTTCGACAATAAGAATTGCAATCAGATTTGATAAGTCTAATCCTATTTTGATTAATTTCAAACGAAAATCTAATTGAAGTTGCAACCATATTCTATATTTATTTTTAATTAATAGTATCATAGAAAATTTAGTTGTCGAATCATGAAAGGCATTGAAAATTGTATTTCCTTCTCAGAAAATTTATTATCCGTCTCTACTTGTTAATCAAAATTTTCATAAATTACTTTTTCCATGAGATAAATCACATTTTTCACTAAAATATTATTTCAATTGAATACACTATCTCATAATATCTCACTATATTACCACTCATTAAATAAATGATTTAACGCTTATATACTTGTTATACAGTTCTGAATTACAGATTTTTTTTTTCATTTTCTATAAATTCAATCAATAGTAAGGGATTGTTTTATTTAGAAAATCTCATTAAGAACTGTAAAAATCAGCGCCATTTCTCTACTTCATAAAATACATTAAACTATTTTATTAAATTATAAAAGCAAAATTTAGGTAAAATAATTCTTTAGAGAAACCTTGTGATATACCGATAACTAAAATGTATTTGTATATGTATTTAGCGAAATTCGCATAACTAATTCTGAATTGGGAAAACAAGACTTTAATTTCGCAGTAAGATTAAGTTTACAAGAAAAAGGGAAAGTTCCTCTTCCTAGTGATGTAGATTTCTGTAGATTTTGTATCTGTACCTCCATCTACAGATTTTGATCTTGTTGGGACCAGGTTCATTCCACATGGAATCTGTAGTTTCCTAATCAGTTGGTAAATTTTCAAAAGCTTTCCATGAAATTGATCCCATATATTAAAGAAATTGAGCAGATGTAATAGGTACAATGCCACAAGAGGTGCCTTCCGGCCTTTAGCCGATTGAAATAATTGCTCCCATTTGGCTCCCTTAATAAAGGGGCCTCACGCCTTAATGTTATCTACTCTCAAATCAGCTCCATTGCATAACTAGGGTAGGGTGTGCGAGGTTCGTGGACCGAAAGCCATTACTAGAAGTTACATAACCTTTTTTAAGAATTTACACGGACATTCTCTCTCTCTCTTTACTTTCTCGTGTACGAAGTCTACGAAAGGAAATTAACAATCGTAATAGTTTTGCACATTTCAGATTTCCTTCAGGCAGAAAAGTCTTATTTTTTTCAAATTGAGACGGTATGTCTGTGAAAGCAATAACTCAAAACAGCAATGATTTATGACGAGGGAATTCGGTATGTGATTCTTTTTGGCTTGCTACGCACACCAGAATTTTAGATTTCATCGAATTTTGGATGAAACAATCTTTTGGAAATTTACTTTGAGTGGATTTTGAAACGATAATTAAAGAAGTAAATAATTAAGGAGATAAAAATTATCATATTGTTTATCTTTGTTATTGTAAACTTCTATCGTATTTTGAACAAACTCCACCAAATTAATGATCTGCTAGTCCATTTATTCGTGAATAAATATTATAATACAAAACAGAGCAATCTAATTGAAAAAAATTTGTATAAGAGCTTTCAACCATTACTGTAAATCTGTATCGTATTCCATTTCAAATCGGAAGGAAATAAGTTGAATATACTCAGATTTTTATAATATACAAAATATGTTAAGCACGTTTTAAATTCAAAACCCGCACTTTTTCCTTAACTCTAAATCAAAAGATTTTTGAAAATTAATTAACTGAATACAAGCAATATTGGACAGAAATGTTTTAAAATGTATGCCTCATCTTTTAAAACTGGGTTAGCCAAGAATCGCCAACAGAATTATTTTATTAAAAATCAATTAAAATCCAAAACATATGTGGCATTAAAATCGGAGCTTTTTCACAGCTTATGAAGTTGCAGCTTCCGAACTATTTATTAATTAAATTAAAAACTAAGAGTAAAACACCTTAAATTAATAAAAAAAGTAAATTAATAATAAATTAGTTATGTCTCGGAGCTCATCCTATAAATCAACATTTTCAAAATCTACTAAATTTAGAGCAGGAGTCAAACAGATTCCATATTTCCTTTAGAGGATCATTTGCATTCTGGATTGATGATCGAAGAATGAAATTTAATTTGCCTTTTAAAATGATAATATTTTAACATATAAGAAAGTGATTTCCTGTTTACAAATAACTGGGTAATTGGTTCTGTAGTCCTTTTGAATCGTCATAGGAAATAAATTCTTGTTCCACTGCAATTATGATATAATGACTGGTAACAACATCTTTGGTAATACAGAGAGAAAATTAAGTACAATTATATTTATATTGACCAATGGGAAGCCAAATTTCACCAATAATATGAACAGAAATCCCAACAATTCGGAGGTACATTATATGTAAGTATTCATTTGTGTACAGTTTGTAGAGTTTTTTGATGCAGAATTAGTTTACCTGCATAAAAAACTCGTCAAGACAGAAAATCGAATTGAATTTGAAATCTGTTTTTTTAAACATATGAAATGTTTTTGGGTCCTTTTTGAATTATTTAACTAAATTCAATTTTCTTTTCTAATATATTAATTATTTGGGGACAAAACGAGTTTCTTTCGAATAATTTCTTTATAAAAATTCCAATGATTTTTCACTTACTAAAAAACACTGTTGTTCATTTTCTTCAGTCTACGTGCATGCCATTGATCTATAACAGCAAAATGTATGTTTATAGAAACAAAATAAATCCTGCTTCGTAAACATTAGTCAAAGACTAATAATAACATCATAGTGTAACATCTTCCGCACATTTAAAAGAGAATGGAACGCCTGATTAAACAGGCATGTTAAAAGGACTATTGTGCCTCGCTTGCATAGTGTCGATTTCGAATGCAGATAATCATTATTAAATGCAAAAATCTCTAATGTAATTTTATGTTTCAAAATTGAAAGATAAAATTTTTTAAGATCAAAAACCTCTTTTACTGCAAATATTTTTAGACACAAATAGTCATAAAAATATTTGGAAAAGGATTAAAATAATCGATGAATGCATCCTTACATTCATAATTAATGCATCCTCAACATAAAATCATAGTAGGAAACAATAATTCTGGCTTAGGTATATATTTACTTTACACCGATGGAAATGGACCCATTATTAACTTCGGATGAGGAAGTCTGAATATTATATTCTAAAGCAGCTGTAGACCGACAGCAGTAAAAAATTCGAATCAGGTTGCTCCTTCGTGATAAGGCTGGTCTGAATTACTATTTTCCTGACTTTACTCACGTGTAGGATAAGTTCCCTCCATACGACCTCCAGGAAGATATCCGTGCCCTAACAGAAGCAAATCCAGATTTGCTTTTTTAGATTCCAGTGTCCATACAAGTTTCCTCTTCCGTTTAGCCTTGGGTTATAAACTTAATAGTTTGTTAATTGCGATAAATTAGTAAAAAATAATGTAATAGTAATGTGCATATTCATCAGCTGATCTATTTTGCATTTTGAATTACAGAAGTTTGTGGCATCACTGTAATTAACCAATGTTTGAAAATGGTCTCTTACTTTGTAAACAAAAAATATTCATATATTGAAATTAATTCTGTTCAAAAATTGGCAATTTATTCAAAACGTGAAAAATAAGTATACTATGTAACATCTTATGATGTCATTTATTGATACTCATTGTTTCATTCAATCGTTAATTTTTTTTCAATCTAAGACTCACTGCATAATCCAGGGATCAGGATGATTTGTTGGTTACGTTTCAGTTCGAAACTATATTTTAACAAATGTGTGTTTTTGAAATAATGTATTTTCCCCATATACGTCATTATGTTTCCTCAGATTATATATTTTCAACATATATGTGATTATGTATGTTTTCTGTTATATATTTTCAGCATATATATGGTTATATTTCTGTTGTCTAAGAGGTATGGTTTCAGTTCGAAATTCTATTTAATCAGAATCGGTGAATATATAGTTATTCGTTAGGGACTAGATGTACTAATGGTAGCAAACTTATTTTACTCCTTTGTGGTTAAGCCCTTTTGGTACATACTGAAACTGGTGTCGGGTTTCAAATGGTATGATAATATATTGTAGAAGTTTAGAGAAGTTGAGTCGCCAACTCAAGAATCGTTTTCTTTATTACCCAGGCTCAAATTTCAGAGGTCTATCTTAAAATATTTTAAGTTGCTTTCAAAAGAAGCATTAATGTAAGTAATTCAAATGTTACATATTGCTGCATATATGCTATATTTAAATTATTGTACAGAGTTTGTAAAAAGAATGGCATTTTTTTTTTAAATAAGAATGTAATACCTACAATATAAAAGGGCTCTTCATTATTCGTGTATGATAGTTTGAATTTGGGTTTGTTTAAATTTGAAATTTGAGAAATTTTATTTCAATCGTCCTTGAATTCTGAAAAATCTTAGAATATGTAGTTTTCATCAAATCTTCAAATTTAGATAGCTAGAAAATGAAAATAAATTAAATAATGTCTATAACATAAACTTATATGTTTCTCCATTTAAAAAAATCATCTAAAGAAAGATATGCATCCATTTTTAATGTTAACAGACATTTATTGTCTAATTAAGCGACGCATTTCGAATAGGCGCTGAAAAAACAAAATTTTTATTTTTATAGTTGAGGTAAAGGCCAATATCATTGTTGACCCTAACCTTAACGTAATTGTAAAAAAACATGTTTATTCATAATTAGCATCACGATCTTGAATTAAGAAAATGATGAAAAAGAAAATACAGGCCAAGGCTAAAGAATGATGTAGAAACAGGACTTTATCTAATGTATTGAATAATAATTTGTTATTGATAATTTTGTTTTTATTTTTCGTGTTTTGAGAGTTGATATTTGCTAGAATCAGGATTTTGTTTACTTTGACTTTTTCAGAAAGAAAAAAAAAACATTTCTTAGCTTCAAACTGACCTCTAATAACTTGATTAAATTCCGAGTACAATATTATAAGCTTGGTAAATGAAAGCGAAATGAATATGAGAATTGAAACAACGTCGTTAGGATAATGGCCAACTGTTTTCCCGAAGGAACAACTATTTTTCATTGTCCCGTTGTGGTCACGAGATTTTCCGGATGAAGGCGTGATCTTCTATTGCGAGCAATAAGCCTCGTGTAAACCCACCTTTAGTTTAAAAATGAAACAAACGCAAATCTCCTAAAGAAATTCATCGTAAATTTTAATAAAAAAATCATATCCCAGGTAATTTTGTGTGCCTTGTCTCTGTATTTCAATTTGGTCATGTGATTGCTCTAACGTACGATGAATCTAACTTTTCAGAATTTTCTTCTTTGTAGATTCTGTTTATGCAGCATAACCAGTGTTAAGAATTTGACACTAAAATAAAATTATTAAACTGAAAATTTAAATCAAAATTTATCAATTGGATTCTAATATCGAACACCATCATTGTTTTGATTTAGTAAATTAAAAAAGCAACTTTCAATACTAAGTTGCATTTTGTTCCATGTCTTAAGAAAACAAATCGTGAGTAATACTCTTGGACATTGGACACATATAGATTTTCCATCGCAATGAGAAGGCAATGATCCTTTTCAAAGAAAAGTTTTGCTTTTCTGTAATTGATTTGATATACAGCCAAAATTCGGTAAGCTCTGTCAAATTTGTTATCATGTTTCTAATTGAAACATTTATTAAGAATAGAACTGTATAGTATAAAAAAAGAACATAATTTCAAATTGGAAAGCTAAATTGTTTATTAAAATGTAAGATTCAATATTCTAAGCACGTAATAGTCAGAAATTATTTGACTTTATGTAATTCCATTATATTTATGATTGTTTCAAAGGACGACGAATTAAAATGCTACAAACCAAATTCACTAAAATAATCTCCAAGGTTCACAAAACTAGAACATAATCACATTCTGGAAATTAATTTTCAATTTTAACAATCATTGCGTGTTTTACAAGAATTTGGCTTTCTGTATAAACGTCGATATATTCTAATTAAAAGTGCAGCAGGTTAAAATTCTAGAAAGAAAATTTACTAAAAGAGTTAATCTAGATGAGACAAATACAATCAAAAATATAACATAATCTAGAAATCTACATTCAATTCAGAAAAAAAACAGCATCCTTTGCAGGACAACAATTTATGATTTGAAAATTTTATGTTTAAAATGCGCAACTAGTTAAAATTCTAAGGTATAAACCAATTTCATACAAAAGTCATAAATGCTTATGAGACAAGAACATAAACACAACCTAAAAAATTAATTTTCCATTCTAAAAACTACTACGGGTTTTACAAGAATATGCTGTTACATCGGAATGCACTTATTTAAAAGGGCGAGAGATTAAAATTCTACAAACTGAATTCAATAAATTATCCAAGAGGCTCAAGTGACAAATACAACCCCGAAACATAAACATAACCTAGAAAAAAACTTTCAATTCAGAAAAAAACCGTATATCTTATAGGACAATAATTCGTGGTTCAGTAATATTATTCGGCTTTATGTTTAAGAATTGAATTGCATCTGTTTAAGACGCGTAACTAGTTAAAATTCTAACCAATTTCACAGCAAAAGTCATAAATACTCACAGGCCAAGAACATAAACATAACCTATAAAATTAACTTTCCATTCAAACGACAACGAAGTTCCTCCAGAGGAATTTTTAAAATTAATAGTAGACGTGATCTCCAGGTGAAATTTCTGGATCTTCCTGCCCATACCCTTTGGGTACGACGCGAATCTTTATTGTGTCACATGTTATTTTTCCTATTCGTGCAGATGTTTTTGGCTCGTGTCATGCACTCGTTTTCATGGCACGTGTTTTCGCCATTACAACACGGAGGTCAGCAGTCGGTCTATCGGCTGGTTATTTTTTAGTTTTGTCTGATTATCTACGATGGAAGAATTATCTGTATATGTGTCACGCCTCATTTCGTACCATAAATTTTAATTAATATCTGCTCAGTTCAAAATAAACAATTCAGATAATAAAGTATGTAAAATTTTTAACTTTATGCATAACTAGTATTGAAAAAATGAAGAAAAAATATGTATGATTGTTTTATGCATATTTATTACGCAATAATGTAGTTAATAAATTTAAAATTAACATAAGGAAAAATTTAATATTTCCTTATAGAAGTTATGTACAAGCTCCTTTTAAAAAATGTCCACTTTATTTAACAAAGTATTTAAGAGTTTTTCTCCCCAATTAACTATTTACTTGTGAATCCTTTGTTTACAAGACAATTTTCTTTATAAATTTTTCTTTTACTAAGGTTATTCTAATAAATGAATATATCCTAAGATTTTTTTTTACTAGAAAAATTCTAATTTACAGAAAATATAAATATAAATGTTCTTAGACATTACTCAGTGTGACATACCTGAAAAAAAACAAATTATCTTATGAATCCTTTTTTCCAACTCATTGCTATTTAATATTTAATTTTAGTTAAAAAATAGAATAAATTAATTTAAAAATATTTCAGTGGACATTAACCAATAAAAAAATTACTGATCTTTTTCCATTTTATATAAACTTTGCAGTCTGTGTCATTAATCTTTATTACTACTAATAATCTGTAAATTTTAATATTAATCATTTAATGTGATTGTATCCATTAATCTTTTTTGCCAATTATGATTTAAAATAATCAAGTAATTGTCTTAACCGTAACATAAATATATTCAACTATTCGTATTTGTAAAGACAAGTTCATTATTGATGCTTTATTTATTTCCATATTTAAAATTATAAAATAGCAAAAAAATTTATAATTTTTTCTTTATTTAAATATTTTACTGTCTTTTTAGCTTATTAAAATGTTAGTAATACAGATTTTAAATATGAATATTTTTTTATTTTTTTATTTTAACATATTTGGACTATATAGGTTCTTAGAATTAGCCTTTTTCCGGATTTATCCAATGATTTTTAGTATATTGCTATTATTATCATTTAGCTATAACATATATTGATTAAATTCAAAATAATTTTTTCTTCTACCCTATCCAGACATGAAATGATGATTCAGCTTTTATAAACATCTGCAAATGCCTCTTGATTGCAAACAGCCTTAACATCTTTTCAACATCATCTTTTATTAACATTTTTAATTAACATCTTTTTTATTTTAATATTTAATTTTTACATTATCACTGAAATTTTTAATAGTCTAAAAATAATCGTGTATATTTGGAATGTTCTTTTTTTTATCTAATCGTAATAAGTTAACTAGGTGTTGTCGTGCCCTAGTAGCACACATGTATTATACATTATTACATGATATTATGCAATATGTATAATAACTTTGAATATTCAATAATATTTTACAATATTTTCAATATTGTGTAATATTATTGAATATTAAATGGTATAATATTGCACAATTTTTATAATATTGTAAAGGAGCACATGCTACCATGGTTGTAGGATGAATTTGAACAATTCTAAATTACTTGCCAAGAAATCTTAGTTAATTTAATTGGTAATATCTTTTGACGACTTTTCAGAGAAAATTAGCTTTCTCCAATCTTTAATGTATGCTATTTGTTTATGACAAAATAATGTATGATTGGACAGTTGTAGAATAAATTTATTTAACACAGTTTACATTACCAAATTCGCTGAGATGTTTCAAATTCATTACTGAAACAAACCCTAGATATATTTTTTTCTAAATGATGTTTTCAAGGTATATTTTGGATCATCCTACAAGTTAGCTTGCCGAAATTATAGCAATAAGAATTGCAGCTGATTATTGTGAGGGCTGGGGGACTGCATAGATGTTCTATATTCTCAAACTTTACATCAGCCTTTTAGGCAATACAATCAAGAACAACAAAAATAAAGAAATTAGAAAAATTAAATAAAACTTGTGAAAGCTGATGTATTAGATTAAATTGGATTGGAAATTCGATAATCGGAAATTGTTTGCCAAGACATGTTAGTTAATTTAATTTGTTATATCTTTTCAGAGAAAATGAACTTTCTCTCATCTTTATTGCACGACATTTGTTTCTGACAAAAAAAAATGTATGATTGGGCAAAAGTAGAATAAATTTATCGAACACAGTTTACATTACCAAATTCTCTGAGGTGTTTCAAATTCATTACTAAAACAAACCCTAAATATTTTTCTCCTAAGTGATGTTTTCAAAGTATTTTTCTGATCATCCTACAAGTAAGCTTGCCGAAGTTTTAACAATTAGAATTGCAGCTGATTATTGTGAGGGCTGGGGGACAGACATATGTTTTTTCTACGCCAGTTCTTTAAACAATATAACCCACGAACACCTAAAATAAAGGTAAGGTAAATTAAAGAGAACTTGCGAAAAGCTGGAGATACCAAATGGATGATTGACTTGGATTAACGCTCGTAGCGGAGTATTCAGAAACGAGAGAGAAGATAAATATAAAAAACAGGCTGCGCCAAAAGACCAATTAAATGTACGAGTCCTAAAATAATTCTAAATTTTAAGAAAGAAATTAGATGAGATATGACTGTGCAGTGGTAGGATAGATGGATAATATTGAGCAAAGGGAGCATAACATATATAAATATTCATACCGAAACCAAACATTATAAAAAGAATATTTCACTCTATGGTAAGGCAAATTATATCAGGATATGGAAGATTTTCTGAATACTTCTACAGATTTGGAAGGATGCAACACAGCGCAGGTATATTTGGGGGAAATAGGCTCTATTCAGTGCTGCATAACAGTATGTATCGAATTCAAATAGATTAGAGAAAAATTCATTATGAAAAGTAATTCCAACTCATCATTACAACACTCTGAAAATTCAAAATTTTTAAAAGAAATGATGGAAAAGATTTCTGGCCTTTTCCCAACAGTTTGCAGATTCTTTGAGCTTTTACTGGCCATTGTGGTTTTACGCGAAAGATGGATATTTAATAAATATAACAACCAGTCACAACTATTTCTTTTAATACAGTTTTCTGTGGTTACTAGCTGTAATAAAAAATATATTTAACCTCCTTATTTATTGTTGTGCTTATTTAATTTTTAAAAATTCATCTTTCAGATTTTCATCCACGGAGAGAATCTAAAGAATCTCCACAAGTACATGTCTCCTTCCATTCTACCTCAAGAATTTAACGGAGAGCTTGGTCCTTTTGACAACAGCTGGTGGCATGCCGGCATCTTGAAAAGGAATGAATGGGCCTTGGAGCAACGTTTATACGGGTACAAAAAGTGATATATTTTCTCATATACTGTGGCAAGTTCTGGGAAGATAAAGTCCAAAACTAGTCCTCAAAGGTCATATGAGTTACTGAATGAGAAAAGTATCCATATCAGTGGTGAGGTTTCTGTATAAATTAAATCAATGTTTCATGTGTGTCAATGGGATACTTTTTGTTTTCTATTATTATACTTTGAGATTACTCACACATTATGTATCAGCATGTTTTGTGAAATGAAGAAATTTTGAAGGACAAATGAAGAGCATTCTTCATCTCTTAGATATGAATTTAAAGATGGCATAAAATATCTATCTTGGGAATGCCGTGTGTTATAAGTTTATTTCCATACTTATTTTTATTCATTTTTACATTTATTTGGAAAGTATGTATATCCAACTGTGATGTCGCAAAGAATGTGATATTCTTTTGAAATGATTATGAATCTTACTTTGTTGAACTATATAAATATACAAACTGACCTGTAGACTGAAATATTTTTGAAGCGATTTATTTCTTTTTAAAGTAACTGAATGAAAATTATTACAAATAAAATAATATCATAAATGGTATATGTTACTTCAGTATTTGTAAACATTAAAAATAAATGTAATTGTTGTAGATATTTTCTTTTTATCATTAGCTTGTTTGCAATGAAAGAATACACAACAATGTTTGCAAGAATAATTTTTTTGAAAAAGACTCTTACTTCGTTAATTGAAATATTGAAGATTAATTTATATATGTAAGTGGCCTAAAACGTTATAAATATACGAATTGTTTTCAACTTTTTTAAAAGCATTCATTTAAGGAATATTATTGCATGGCCTAAAATTTGGGTTTTGAAATATTTCAAGCAATATTCTTGAATTTTTTGCAACTTTTCATGGATAATAATAAATTTATAAATAACTAAAAAGTTTTAACTCGAAATAAATTGATAAAATTTAAATATTTTATGAAAAAGATACTTTTTGTTATTAAATCAATATTAATATTTCATGTTTAAAAAAATATGTATAAATGTAAAATTTTAAAGAAGATTTGAATCTAAATCCTAAAACTTATTTGTTTTTTTTTATTTCATAGTTTCTTTAAATATAAATGTTAAAAAAATTAAAAAATGATTACAGAACATTTTAAAAATGTTTTTGTAGTAACACACACCATCCACTTAAAACTTCTTATGATATGACGCATCATCTACATGGCGTTACTTTACTTTGTAGTTACAGATCGTTACATTTGATGTTACTTTTCTTTACATTGCAGTAAGCTGTAAAAGATCCAAAGAATAACATAATCGCAGAGCTTAATATTTTTATGCTTCCAGCATAAAAGAAAAGTAGTGAGTAAAATATTTATCTAATGACCTAAGACATATATCTCTTTATACATGGCTTACGACATATGTGGACATATATGTCTTTATATATCCAATGGCTTAAAAACAATGACAACTGTAGACAACCAATGATGTGAATTTTTCTTCTCATCTTGTTTGAACAACAATCATCCTGTTTTATCATCTTGTTTGTGATAATACCAGAGGATAGATGAGTAAGTCGTTTTACACAACCATAAGAGAAAGGATAGATATTTCTAGTTAGCAATGAAACCCTTTTGGATTAGTGGTACAATTTTTAAATTATCGCATAGTCAAAATATAAGATTTTGCTGGTGTAGATATCTGTCTAATAAAGATTAGAAGGTTATACATCGTCACTTCTTTCTAAATGACATATCTTAAAATTCTTAATTGGTATTTGATAAAAATAACAAATAAAAAAACTTTAAGTTCGTTCTTTTTATTAGAACCATGAAATAGTTACAAAAATGAATAAGCAATATAAAATAATTTAAAAAATTTTTAAGTAAAAAAGATAAAAATAACACTATTAAAAATTATCACCGTTAAAAAGTTAAAATTAGATCATAAGTAATTATTTAATGATGGCATCAAATAATCATTTTGTATTTTTAAAAGCAGTAAATGTGATGCCAGATCACACTCTTTATTATCTGCACACTGACATTTCTTATTAAAAACAACACCGACAAAAAAACAAAGATTTTATCAGTTTATCATTTTAACAACATGAATATTTTCCCGTTTGTTGGTTTCAAAATGTATACTGCAGATTTTTATTAAATTCATATGTATACTACATATTTTTATTATTCTTTTTATAATTTTTCTTTAAAATTTTACAATTATGTCATCTATTCCTCTGTATGTAGATTTTGAATTTTACCACTGATATTTTACACCTTTTAGCATTAAAAATGAGTTGCATCTGTAAGACCAATAAAGTTCATTGCATGCATATCTTTTCAGCTATTTCGATTTTAAGTTTGTTTCATTAAATTCAGATGTTAACCTCATTTTTGCCAATTGCATTCATTGTATTTTTAATAAATATGTAATCTTTGTAATTGTATTGTTTTCATTTCTTGCGCACTGCAGTACTTTGAACACTTTTTTGACATTGAATTTTAATGTAAGCATCCTTAAACAATTAACTGACTGTTGTCATTTTTTATGTTGGATGCTGATGGACAATGAACCTAAAAATACTTTGATCAATCAACATCCTTGATTAAATTTGAATTTATAACCTACTTATCTAAGTTAAATTAAATTAAATGAAAATTTAATTACAGACGTTAATTATTTTGGTAGCACAAAACAACTATCATAAAAACAATAATTTCTCTTAACAGGTTAAGATTAAAAATAGTGGTAGTAAAAACTGTTCAACGAAATTTTTTCAACCAACATCACCAATGAGATAAAAGAAGCTATCTTTAAATCTGGAAAACGATGAAAGCTTAAAATGGAAAAGTCAAATGCCATGTTACAAACCCTCATTATGCAATGAAGAAGTATTTGTTTTTGGTATAAATGCTGAAGTCAAAACGATTAAAACATATTTATTTGCTCTGGATTTATAGCGCTGTTAGATTCTGAAACTTATGAGAAAGAAGGTGGGAGTGGTTATTAACAGTTAACCCTAGAAAACCTTTTTTAATCTTTTAAAAGTTTCGGTATCCAAATTGTTTTCCACCAATTAATTCAAATTACACAGTAAGTAATATACATTTGAAGTCTTTTATTTTGAATTTCATGTTGTTTACTATTTAATATATCAGGCCACACACCAAAAGTGACGGAAAAGGGCAGAAAATAATTTTCCCTCGTTTTCATAGCATATTTTTATCGGGAAAATATTGTTTACAATGCTAATATATGATTACGATTCTCATAGAAAATTCTGAACATATGACTTTCAAATAAGGTGAAACGCAATTATCTTTTAATAAAATTGTTTGTTTAGGTCAGCAACTTTTATCAATTACTCTCTCAGTGGGATATATATAATAAAGCTCAATGTGTGTATTGGAGCTCTACAGGCCAGACCGTTCCACATAGAACTACCAAATTTGGTATGTGTATACCTTAGGCACTTAGAATGTGCACCTCTGGACGATCTTATTCGTATTCCAAATTAGAGTTTTAATTAATTAAAAATTAAGCAAAATTTTGGCGTTTTGCCATTATAACTTTTCAAAGTATTATCACACAAATATGATTTTATATCAAGTAAAAATAATAAAAAAAATTGTTTTCTAACGGTACTAGTGTTTTTACAAAGAAATTTAAATTTAAATTTTTAATGAATTTTTTATAGAAATATTTTAACCATATTTTTCAAAAATATTTTTAGGCCAAAGCAATAAAATTTAATCTGAACGAGCACTTTAATAGAAAAATAGCTTTTATTAAAGTATTGACAGAAGTTCATATTAAAAAAATAATGCAACTATTATTGCAAATTTAATATTAAAAAATGTGATTTTCAGCGCGTGACTGGATGAAATAAAATAAATATTAAGTGTGATATTTTCTAAAAAAATAAATGCAAGGCAAAGGTTTCTATAATTTATTTACAATACCTATATCATTAATTAAATCAGCTTTAATTACAGTAAACATGATTGGATTTACACAGGATATGTATTTAAATTGCTAATTCGTAAATCACTAGTAATAGGCATACATATTGTTTAGTAGGGGGTTTTTAAAGCTAACTTTAATTAATTAAACATCAAGCTAGCATTTGAAATTTTTCTGCAATAACTTCCGAAAATTTTACAGCACAAATCTGTTTCTATTTTTAGGTAATATTTGTAAAAAAAAAGATTAACCCGTATTTTCCAACAATTAATTTTTCCCAGAATAAAGTAGAATTTAACCTACAAGAGCACGTTACGAGTGTAGCAGTGCTTTGTCCACACTTTATCAAAAATTGAATGATTAAATTAACTCGCATTGCAAATGAAGCAGAGGAAAGTGTGCTGTTCAGCACGTGTTTAAATGGAAGCGTAATGTTATGGGTCAAAACAGATGTGATATTTTCCATACAGTTTCACTCCAGCTGATTGAAAATCAGAAAAGTATATAGTATAATGAACAAATAACCGTAAGGTCTACTATAATAATATGAATTACGTGACTATCTAGATTTAAATATGTTTGGTTGGGAAGTTATGAAGAGAGCAAGATATATAAGTACTTAATTGACTTTCATGAAAACATTATTTTTGTTTTTGTAAACAGAAACTTCTATTTACTAATTTAAACAGTTAAATATTTTCTAAATGATTAATCTTAGAGCAGGAGTCAAATCTTTTTATATGTCCCCTTTAAAAATAAGTAATTTCCCCATTGGGAGAAGATAAAATATTTTTTATCAAAACTCTTATTAAACGCCAGTGAAGTTTGTTTGTTTGTTTTGGAAATATAAAAATTTAATTATTTCACTACCCCCGAAAAAATATAGATTTCCATGGAAATTACAGGTATGATGTCATAGTTCACCTTTTAAAAACGCATCTGCTGTCAGAGAAGCATACGTAATTAAATAAAGCAATGCTGTTCAAAGCAGGTCAACCTTTTAAAAACGTATCAAAGTATTGCATTATTATGATTTATGCCAGTATAAAATTATTATTATTTATGTCAAAAAAGCATAAATAATAATAATGCAATGATGATAAAATCAAGTAAAAAACTTATGGACTTAAAAATGTTGATAAATATTCCTACTTATACTTTATTCATTGCCTACGTGATTCCGAGTTTCCATTGTTTGTTTCCTTTAATCATTCAAAGCCTCTTAACGAAAACAGGATCATATTATCACAAAATACAACATGATTTTGTATTAAATCTTTGATGTTCTATTAATATACCCTTCTACTTTTATTATGTAAGTTAATTCTGCCGTCAATCGATATGATTCGTTATAAACACTTAAACATAAAATTACATTCAATACCCACATAATAAAACACATTAAATAGACACTTTTCTAGGCCTAGATGATGGATTTTAGAAATGTATCCTTCTTATTTACTTAAAGCAGCTAAATTAACAAAATTCTTAAGTTAAAGGCTATGATATTAGTTTAATTTATATTATTTTGAAGTGACAATAGTTAAATAATTATAAGGCTTCCACGTATGACGCAGCTGTTATCGGGATTAGCATAATCTACATCAATATTTTAATTTAATTGAAATAATGATTTTAGATGTAACATTGAAATAATTCAAAAATAGAATAAATATCCGTATCATACGTCCACGCAACTGATTATTCTGATCATTGAAATGTTTTAAAGGCCTGGCAAATGAACTTTATTTGGATAATTTACATAATATGTAAAGTATAAATTATGTAAAAGTATAAATTAAATGTATTACAAACTATATAATAAATTTGTTCCATAAAAATATTAGCAATAATAATAATAATAAATAGAACTATAACATGAATATTAAAAATCATAAAAGCAATATTAATCGTAATAATGGGGAATTTATAAGCAGGAAAATAAATACGAGGAACGTTAGAAAAAAGTTGTTTGTACGTTAGAAAATAGACTGTAAGAATTTAAATTCTTTTAAAAGATTTATAACCTTATATTCAAAAGAATAAAAGAATACATGACAAGGGACAAAAATTCTTAGTTCTTGAACATGTATATTCAAATGAATAAAAAATACATAATAATGTTCACTTCTTCGTTCTTCAACACGTATACTCGAATAAAAAATACAGGATAATATTCTCTTTCTGGCTGTTTAACATGTAATTTCAGATGGATAAAGGAATACATGATAATGTTCTTTCCTAGGTTGTTGACATGAAACACATGATGTTAAAGACACACTTTCATTGCACACTAAACGCACGCCAATGTTGGAGACTTGGCGAAGCAAGAAAATATCTCATTCTCTCTGTTAACTTTGACTACCAAATAAATTTTCTTCTTGGACAAAGACTGCTCTGCTTAGACTTTCTTTTTCCAAGCTTGGTTCTTGTTTCTTCATGAATCATAACAAACAAAAGTGGGATGACATACATAATATACGCATACCTAGGATATAATAATATCATGTAAAGTATATACATATATATATGTATATAACTTAATATAGTAAAATACCATGCCATTTTCACCCAGATGTGTTAATCCCGCAAACAGACTAACTCTTTAGAAGTAGGTAAGGAAAAAGACATGTTTAACAGAAGAATAAATCTTCTCTAATCTAGTTAGTGATGCGAAGATTAATTTTTTTTTTATTATCAAAGTAATTCCAAGATGTCTTGCATTCTTCAAGTATTTTTTCTCCAAGAAAGAGCTCTTTTAAATGGTTTATGTTGCGCAGTTTTGTATGTAGAAGAGAAAAAAAAAGTAGTTTACATTCTTTTCTTTTCTTTTTTTGCTATTTGGCCTATTTTCTTTTCACTTATGCTAACTATGTGGGATTTTTTGTAATTGATGCGAATTTTATTTGCACTCTTTAAATCTGAGGATATCCTAATACATATTTAATGGATACAATTTTAAAAGCCTTTTTCGAAATTGATATCCAGAACAAAAAAGAGATACAATGGATTTTTAAGGAATGGAGAGTCTGATCTGTCATCCATGGCTACAAATCACAGTACTGTTCTTTGACAAAAAATGACATAGACTTTAGGAAAGATGGGTGTTTGATATATAGTATCATGATCACCTTGCTTTTGCCCAAAATAATTGATCTGTCTCCGATTCACTCTCTTGTCACTATGTAAAGGAACAATATTTTAATTTTAATTTGATTATTTTAATCTAATCTCAAGCTCAACAAGAGCAATCAATGGATTCAAAATAATATTCTTAATTAACATTCTTATTATTAACATTCTTATTAATTAACATAATATTCTTAAAGTAAGATTAAAACACCTCTGTCTCATAATTATGTATTCAAAATCGGCGACTAATGTCAAAAAAAAAAAAAAAAAATACAGCTTTCTTTATGCTACGAAAATCAAAAGAATCTCGAAGAGTTCTGAATTTATTGTTTATTTTACTCCAGAAAAACAAATCAAAACACATTCTTGCAACTGAGCTAATTTCTGAATATGCGGCACGATCTTTTAATTCTGAAATCCATTATATATATAAAAAAATAATGTAGTCATATTTACAGTATAAATCAGGGGTCGGCAGCCTGAGACTCTTGTTATGTAAAGTTGCTGCTCTCCAGTTCCATGTGAAAAATTAATTTATTATCAAAACCTTTAAACAATGAAAAAAAAATAAGTACCTAATTTCTCATTAGTTTCCATCAACATATTACAAATCGATACGCTTAATTGTGAATGTAATGAGATAAATTTAAACTAGTGTTTTGTTTTTAGTGATGAAACCCCATGACCATGTTTATCTTTCGACCAATTGCATTTCATTTCTGTCTCACTCAAACAACCACTGCGTAGTGTCTAGCGGACAGCTCTAAAAAAATTCTTCGACTTGAGGTCCTTATATTCGACGCATGGAATAATTTTCCATAATTCAACAATTCAACTAACAAATAAAAGTCTAGAGACATACTTGAAATTTAAAACAGTAAATTGTAAAATAATAAAATGAAGATTAATTTGATAAAACTTTCAAAAGGCATGTAAAGTCAATGCTTCCATTGATGTAACTAGATATATTTGTATATTCATATGAAAAAATATTATCCAGTAATTAAATCCACTCATATTAAATCAAATATATATAAGCAAATATTATAATACTAAATCAAAAATATTTAGTGGTATTTTAAAAACTGGAAAATTTTGTAAATTGTGGCTTTTGACTCTTCATTTTCAAAATGTTGCCAACCCCTGGTATAAATTATAAAGCAAAAAATTTATGCACCAGTTTTTCTGTAAATAAAACTGTTTAAAACGTTTTAGCTAAATTAAAAAAAAAGTAAACGTCAACTCTAGCGAGATAAAATTTTCACATGGTAATCTAACGTTCATTTATCGATTCAGTGATAATTCATTCCTAAAATATTAAATTTTAAAAATTAATTTAAATTACACCATTTTGCATCTCCAATAACTTCGCTTTACTAAAATAATTAGAGACAAATTGGTGAATTTTCAACTGGTTTATAAAACATATCCTGCTGCCACGTATCATCCAAAAAAAGAGAAAAGGATGTTCATTTTAATGATGCAACTTAAGTGACGAATAGTTTTTTTTCTGTGAGTTTTATAAATTACTCGAAATTATTTTAAGTCTTATTTGCAACAATTTAATGTAACTACTAATTTCAAATTAATTTTGTTAATTTATGAATTTCTTCATTGGCATGTTTTCTTTTTCACTATTAAATTTGTTTTAAAAGTATAGCTTGTTTTTTGGACAAAACACAATTTTTACTTCCGTTTTCATTTCTTAGTAAGTACACTTTTTGAATTATATGCACATCAATTTTCTGAATTTAATTTAATTACTCTTAAGGATTTTAATCAGAGATAAAGAAAATTTCATTTCTACCCAATATGAATACCTAGAAAAAGGTATCCATATTACTGACTCTCCGTCCCGCTCTGACGAATTCGGAAATAAATTCTGAATGACCGGACTGCCCTTACAGCAACACTGAAGGTAACTGTGGTTGAATCCCAATGACCATCACCGGTCATGGTACAACCCTCCCCATAGGAAGTACGACCCGTAATCGATGGAAGGGGTCAGATTCCCCACCTTTATTATTCCAACGGAGTTGGCGAGATCCAACCGAAAGCATCTCATTCTCAATTACGAAGTTTTCCTCCAGGGCTACCAAGGAAAGGTAGAAACGTCGAAATTTCCTTTTCAAAGGAAGATAATAGAGTTTAGAGAAATGTTATTTGAAATTATCATATGAAGGAACTAATTACAATAATGACGGAGGAGCAAAAAACATGCAATTCAAACAAATATTTGACTAGTATGAGTGGTTTAAAACACAGGGAAGAAAAAAGTGTTTTAATGCTATTCTTGGTATCAGACGATAAAGGAAGATATGACAGACCAAAATGTGCAAAAGACGTTGAAGAAGAAATGATTTCGAGTTTAAAGAGATGTAAACAATTACATTTGAAAATTATGAATCCGCAATGATGGTTAGCTATCAACTAGTGATGTTATAAAACAACATGAAATTAGATGTTATAGGTGGCGTGCATTGTATTTTTTGAATGATTTTCATCACTGTGATTTGATACAACTCCTAGAAAATTACTAAATATATTTATTATCCTACGCGTAATATTTTGCAAATGGTTTATGAGACTCATCATGCTGCCATCTATCGACGGTAAGAAACATTATCTTTTTATTTAAAGGTGCCATCTATCTAATTGACATATAATGCGTTTATCTGTTTCCTATTTAAATTTTTTTATTAAATATTTATGTAATATTAATTTTTCGCACTTATACTGTTGGGAGCTAGGAGTAAATTAGAGATACTGATATGTGAGGTTTATTTTCTTGAACCATTAGAAGTAAAAATTACTACGTAATTTGTTAGTCCTATCCAACAAATTATAGATAGATAATAATCTAGGGCTTGTTCTCAAGTTTTTTATTATTATTTTTAATAATTTAGTTGAAGAAACTATAAAGTATTCCTAATAAATGAATTTATATCGTTGCAATCCGGATAAGTATAAACCTAACGAGCAAAGCAATGAAAATTATATTTGTAAAGTGTGCTTAAAATATAATGTAATTTGCTTTAATTAAAGAGAAAGCTTTAAGAAACAAAAATGATTCCATATAATTACCTTTTTCAAGTTTAAAAGTACCTAAAGTTACGTTCTAAATTTATTGTAGAAAAGCTCTAAAGTTTCGAAATTTCGATTAAAAGTGTTATTGAACTTTTGAAAAATTTCTTAGTATGCATTTGCTTCAAAAGAAATAAAGGTGTGCCCTAATTGGTTACCATACAGCCGATGATGTGTCTTTTTAAAAATTTCGAAAGGATTTTTTCATCATAGATGTTGCGAGACGCAATTCATGAATTTCATTCTGTCCTAGAAGAATAATTATATTTAAAATATAACTACAATTTTGCGCTCATTGTATACAGAATGTTGATCACAAAGAATCTTACATTTGTCAACGAAAGCCATAAATATACACCTATTTCAGGCTTAAACACACATTAGGTACAGAAATCCTTATTGTAATTGCTCATTACCTTTTGAATAACTGTGTTCAGTAGTAATAAAATAATTTGTTTTTTCTAGCGGCATTTGTCATTGAGAAGCCAGCTGGCAGAAGAGCCATTGCAATTTAATCAGAATTGTGCTTCTATGTTTATTTTCAGTAGCGCCATCTAAGGTAAAAGAGTACGAGTTAGTTACTCAGGTGTCAAAACTTATTTTAAGAGGCAGACTTCATTCGTGCATCCACAGATCGTAATTTAGACTTGGATCAGAGAACGATCCCCTCTGAACCAGAACTCACAGTGATATTACTGTCGACATGGAGGACTTTGTCACCACGCCAGATTTTTATGCGCGTCAGTCACCACACACACGCAGAGAGTCTTCGGCCGCCGGAGTTCGAATTCACAACCTAAGAAATGACAGCCCAACTCCCTGCCAACAAGGCTTTTTTGGCCCTT
>JAPMOQ010051890.1:982485-998148 GCA_026543055.1 Argiope trifasciata
TATATATATATATATAATTGTGTCAAAAGTAACTATAACTGTGTCAAAAATAATATATATATAACTGTGTTCAATAGTCAAAATGGCCAGAGATAACCTGGATGGTAGGTCGTTGAATTCTTCTCTGTTAGATCACGAGTTCGAACCCACCAGCCGAAGATTCCTCGTGGGTAGTTGGGGCTGGCATGCTTAAAAATCTGTCGTAGGAACAAATTCCTCCTTTTTGGAGTGATACCCCTGTGGATACTGGTTCAGAGGTGATCGTTCTCTGATTCAGGTCTAAATTAAGATCTGTGATTGAGTGAATGAAAAAGCATGAATGAAGTCCACCCCGTATAACGGGTTGTGATGCATAAGTGGCAAAGTCATACTCTTGCCACAAGATGGCGCTAGTGAAAAAAATCAAAAGATGCATCCAATCGGCTCAAATCTCTGTCTACGTCACAGTGGGCTTGTCCAATGTCAAGGACCATAAGAAACAACAATGGTATTTAAAATAGTTTAAAACTGCATAATTATTTACTCAGCCAGAACTAGAAATGTTCGCTTTATAAGAACACGATTTCTAAATCACGGACGAAATTGAAATTGAATCTGGTTAATAGAGCCTGTTGTACCGTAACGCTGTCGAATATTTTCTTTGAGTTATTCACAGCTTTCTGTTCAGCTCCTTGAGCAGGCAGAAATAGTTTTAAAACGATCATTTTAAAGATAAAGATACACCTAAACATTCTCTAAGAATTATTCTTCAGATAAAAACCGAACTGTTTTCGTAATTTCAGGTTTTTCTAAAGAAGGTTTTATGAGTTAATTTATAGTAGGGTATTTATTAAGCTGATAATTCCGATAGGTAAAATTACTAAAATTGTGCGGTTGATTTTCTATAGGGTGATAATTACGACAACTTTAAAAAAGAAAGCTATATATCATCATTCTTACCTTTTCTATCAATACTGTTACATTTTCTACCATTGTGCTCTCATATAAATAATTGGCTAAGTCATTCTGGATTTATTTATTTATTGTGCATGGTATATTTTAAGTTAACTTCTAATAACCATATATAATTAAAAATAAGTCAAAAAGTTTAATTCCTTCTTGGCTTAATGCAATAATCTATATATCATTTCCGTTTATTAAACATTATAATTTTAAAAAAAACGTTATTCTTTCAATATTTACATTGGGGAAAATTCGAATCAGTTAGCTGCTAGTTAAATCAACAAAAAACTGTATAAATTCATATTGCAACATTTAAAAAAATAATATTATACTAAATTAAATCCATAAAAATTGTCAAGAAATTTAATTGTACTTAATAAATACAAAATAGATTGGTTAGATATAAATTATATATTGATAGATAGCCTAGATCCTAGTCTGTGTCAAATAAATTAAATTTTGATAATCATCATGGTAGCAAATCATTTATACTTAATTTAGGACTGCAGCCACCCTTATTTGTTAATATAACGTAAATTTAATTGTTTCTAATAATTTGAAACGAATTTTTATATAAAATAGAGGAATGGTGAGTGGTTACTGACCAATTTAATTTTAAAATTCTTTGTTCACGTTTATATAGCGATTCCGCACAGTACAGAAAAAAATAAATTAGATATTGAGTATATTCTTATGTGTCCACCACATTTAAAATGATACGGTTTCAGAATTAACTTTAAAAAATAAAATTTAAGCTTCATTTCATTCGTAGTTCTGCCAAAACAATTAGTATTTGAATATATGATTTGTGCTGCCATCTATGTAATAAAAATAGAAATTTTCTCATCTCTAAACTATAATTTACATGTTATCGAAGATTAAAAAGAAGACAGATGCCACTACATTCTTAAATAAAGGATAAACAAAGTTTAAACTTATTTTAAAAATTTCGAGAAAATACGAGCTTTTAAACAAAAGCATGGTTACATGATCATCTTTTATGCTTGATTCGTTCCTTAATATATTTTTGCAATGTATCTTTATTTACACACCCGAAATAATGCGATAATATATATATGGTTTGTTGAGACATTGAAAGCATGAAAAGCATTATTATTAAATTTACTTAACAATATATTAAAACAGTTATAAAAATTAAGGTAAAAATTCTATGGAAATAAAATTAGTATGGCAGAAAAAAATAAAAATTTGTGCCTTAAAGTAGAATATAATTAGTTTATTTAAACGGTTTTGTAAAAAAAAAACAAACAAAAAAAAAAAAAACATTGTTTTTCAAAGATTTGTTTTTGCATGAAAAAAAAATTATCTTTGCAATTCTAAGTGCATAATAGTTTGGCTTAACGAAACAAATAATATGTAATAATGGCACTGCTTTAAACAATATCCAAATAAATTATTTCTTTAATTCAGTAATAGGATTTTTCCTCGAATTCTGTTTTACTAAATATAATTTATCTACAGGGTGCGCAGGAGAAGCTAACTTATCTGAAAAAACTCCAGAGTGGAAAGTTGGGTGTGTAGAAGGGTGGTATGTGGATCTACTGGAGGGAAAAGTCCCCAAGTTTGTTTTCCCTCTATTCAATTGCCATCATGCTCTGATCCAGAGAACAGCAGGCCTTCGCCTTCTTTTCTAACTGTCGCTCACTTGTTGCTACGCAACGCTTTGAAATTCCTCGTCACAGACCCATTCCTGGCCGTAATTCGGTTTTGTCGTCGAAAAACTCATTTCGGGAGTGTCTCTAAACCCAGAAATGGACATCAACGGGCCACCAGAACTCCGGAAAATGTCGAAAGAGTGAGGCAGTCAATTCTGCGTTTGACTCGCAATCACGCTGCTGCTCTTCAACGAATTCTCCATCAAGACTTCAATTTCTATCCCTATAAATTTGCTGTTATTGAAGAATTAACCAAACGCGATTTTGTTGCCCGTCAATGCATGCGAAATGCTGCTTGACAACCTGCCTGAAGACGCAATCGTTTTCTTCAGTGACGAGGCTCACTTTGAAATCCCTGGTTTATGTCGATCGACCACAGACCATAGTTCACCTCAAGAGCAACATTCGTGACGCCATTGCCAACAAATTGATTGATATGCTGCAAAGAGTGGACACGAACTTCAAAAATTGACTCAATCAGCGTATGCGAAACGGGGGTCGCCATTTAACCGATGCCAATTTCAAAAATCTATGAAAAACAACTGGGATATTGTATTCTCAAATAAAAAAAAGAATTCAAACAATAACTAAAGCACTTTTGTTTTTATTGACCTTTCACATAAATAAGTTTCTCTGGTACACTCTGTACTTATTTAATTGAAGAAATGCTTTGTAAAGTGCGCGATTACCCCGATGAGAGGGATTGATAAAAGTAGCCGACCTAAACAAATAATATTAAAAAAGATCCCTATGTTTCCTCTACTTTGAAAGTCACGTCTCTATGTAAGACTTTTTCAAGTGTCACCCTCAGGCAGAGACTCAAAATAAGGGTGCTATTTTTCTGTGAGGAATCAGACATTGCCTAACGGTAGAGACCCCTCATGACCCGAAAATTAAGGCTAAAGAGATACACATTTTTAATAGCAAAGACAAAACAACATTAAAAATATCACGAAATAAAGCAACTATATATAAAATAAAACTACATGTAATATTTAACCAATAATTAAAAAAAAGGAAAGAACCTACTAGCAACAAGCGGAAAAATCTTAATTAAAATATCCTATTCGATTTGAATACTGTAACGTATTCTGAGAATTAAATAATTGAAGGTTCTGAGCGCCATCTATTGAATGAGTAACCGAAATATTTTGTTTTTAGTTAAAGGAATTAATATTTCTTCATTTTTAAAAAAATTAAAATATCAATATTGCAGTAGTTTTTAAAAAATTCATTATAGTTTAAAATTTTAATAAAATTAATTGTTGCCTTTATAAATGAAATTTTATAATTACAAACTATTTTGATTTTATTAAATTGTGAGAAAATTAATTTTTTTGAAATTTTAAAGATTAGAGTGATATTTATAGAGTTTAATTATTTTAAAGCTGTATTCGTCTCTTTTATCATAATTATCGACTATTGCTTTATCTTGAATAATTTCGATTTTTAAATCCAGAAAAATAGCTTGAAGATTATTTTTCTTTGTTTCTGTTAGAATTGACGTTCACTAAATACAATGATATTTTTTTTTTCATTTACTAATAATTCTAAAATTAAATCCAATTATGAATATATAATTTAAATCTAAAACTGAACGGTTGCAATTGTTCGATTTAATTTGAGAAGTTTAAGCATTTTATAGAAATTTATAGGTAATGGAAAAGTAGAGAATTTCGACACAAGATGTCGCCACCTCTTCTTGTGCATTCTGATCTCTTGCCATGGAACACGGTTCAATCCACTTCCGATCATTCACTTCCCAGAATGGAGAGAGGCCAATGTTCGGCCTAGACGAAAGAGACCTTGAAACATCTTCCTCTTGAAACGAAAGTGTTTTTCGGCTAACGAAGGTCAAAGACAGCCATGGACCTCTATTGGCAGTTCATTCTCATGAGATGACCCGAAATTCTGCGGTTTTAGCTGATGAGGTCGCTCCGTCTCACTTTCATATGTCCTCTTCGCGAATGAAACTTGCGGATGTGTCATTGAGAGACACGGTTTGTCCTCTAAAATAACTTTAGAAGCAAAGTTGTTCTGGGTTCAGATGAAGGTTTATTGGCTCATGAAAGAGATAAATATTAAAGAATGGAAGAGATAAAATAAAGATTCAACCTTGTTTGCAGTTTTAGAAAATGTAGGTTAAATACATCAAATATTATACCAGATAATTTTTTTGTTCAAAATATTAAAAAGTAACAATTTGTAGTTGTCATTTTATTACATTTTTAATAAGTATTGCAACGCAATATTTAATTATTATTAAATATCATTATTTTAAGATAAAATACAATATAATTCCTATATTAGAAATGGTTCATTTAAGTTATTAAAATGATGTTACTTTATCCTTAATAAATAAAAATGCATTTTAAATAAATAGCAATTATTATTTATTCAAACGATAAAAAATTATAATGTTTATTTTAACATTAACAATTTTATAGCATAATATTATATTAAGTAATTTACTACTAATGTATTATGTACAAAAATTATTTATTCAAAATATGTTAAATTTATTTTTTAAATGTTTAATTAAGGCAATATGAATTTAAAAAACATTAATGCATCTTTATTCAAAGTATTAAAAAGTCTTATGTTTTAATATGTCTTTTCTTAACTAAAACACTGTTAAATCTAGATAGCACTTCACAATCTGGCAATAGCTGTTATATTAATGTAATATATTCATATTTTTAGAATTTATTCTATTCTTAGCATTAAAAACAAACATTTTAATATTTAATAAATATAAAATAAATACAGTTTCAATAAAAAGTTCCAATAATTTGGTTACAATTAAATAATACTTCAAAAATATTTTTTTTTGTTTTATTGACATATTTATGTTGATTAATATTTATAAGAGCGAAATACGGGTTATTAATTTTTTTTTAAATATCAATTATTAATGCTGTTTTTTTAGATTTAAAGAATGCTTAAAGTTAATAATAATTATTTCATCATAATACTTCATTAAAAAAATTAAGCTTAATTTAAATCAATTTTAATTTCATGCTCTTGTGTGATACTAATTAGGGTATCAAGCTTATAAAAATGTGTTTTATAAATAAAGAATTAAACTTATTACATGTTAGAATGGCGATGACGTAAACTTTGGAGGGTGTACTAATTTGAATGACATCGTATCACTCATTTTTGACAAAAAAATGCAACAATTTAACAAATATTATATTGAAAAATATAGTATTAGCAGGAATAGCATATTTCTTTTTACCTGTTGTTTATAACTAATATTTTATAGCGAACATCATTATTATTATCTCTGATATTAGTTGTTTGCTTTTAATTGTACTTTGTTAGTTACAAATCAATTATTGATTTCATTTATTTACATTTAATTTAAAAATTAACAAATAGAACATATTTATAATGAATCGATATCTAATATCAATAGCACTGGGATTTATATTGTCACAATTATATACTTTTAAAACAGCCTAGAATTTGTTTCTACTATTATAAACGGTTTTCTATTTTATTACCCTTATTAATATGAGTAAAGATGCGTTGTTTTATTAAACGGAAACATATGAAAGTAAATGAAATTTAAAATATGCTTCAGGTTTATATTTGGTTTATAAAAAATTGTGATAATTTTTATGTTCATCGTTTTAAATTTATTTCATAATGACTATAGTGTTTGCAGAGATAAAATAAATAAAAATTTGAAAATCCTTTTCGATATTTTGAATCATTACTTCACTTAAATTCTTTGAATTAATTAAAAAAATCCCAAAAATATAAAAAAAAATTGTAACAAATTCCCAAAACTTCTTAGTCCCTCCCACCCAACAATTTAAATGCTTTCTAAGTTTAAGCACAAAGGAATAATTCGCACATTATTGGTAAAAGTCTGTCATTCATGAACACTCAACGCTACTTTTAAGGTATCCGACCACACTCGAAGTAAAAAAATTTTTAAATTGGATTATTTAAAAACTATTGAAATTATGGCTTTTAGATGTATTGTCATTTATAATACAAATTACTATTAATACAACAAAATTATTTGAAAATATAATATATTTTTAGAAATAGGAAAAGTTGTAACAAATTTTAATGATATTGAACCAAAACCGTTAACACTCTACATAAATTTGTAACGCAGCCATCCTATTTTTCTTTGTACACAAGTTACAAAATATAATGATGAATGAAATGAACCAAAATCTAAGAAAATTTTTCAAATGCAAACAAATTATGGGTAAAAATACCCGTATATATGAATTTTTTTCCATAAGTTTACATCCTAATTCTTCTAATGAAATGAATGAAACCTATAAATGAAAAAGTATTTCACCAACTGTAAAACTTTTGGTTCATTTCGTTTCCTCCATCATTTAAAACACATGCTGAAATTTTTATGAAAAGACCTCTATTAGTTTTCGAGATATCGTGTTATCGGTGAAAAAGCTTTATGAATATTAAAGTTTTGAGAAAATTGAAGTTAACGGCAAATTTTAGCTGAAAAATTTGTGAGACCTTGATGATATGTCAGGTCTTCCTTTTTCTATAAAACATAAACTATATTGGAAAGGTAAAGTCTGAACTACAAGAAACATAAATATATGTAAAAAAAATTGGCCAATGTGGTCGATAATCAATGTTTTTAACATAATCAGATACCTTAATCCCTTCTGCGAATACCTTGCAAGAATACATGGCAATCCGTTTCTTACAACGCAAACCAAGTCAAATCCTGTCCAACGGCGTGCATTCCAAATGAGTTGATGAGTAATGTAAACTTATAGAGGTTCTACTAAGCTATTTCTAATCTGTTTTTCTCATTCATTATATATTTTTTACTGTCATCGTTCCATCAATGACACAGAGAGAACGCCATTATTTGGATTAAAAATTGCAAAATGATTTGCGTACAATATCTGTATATTCTAAAAAATAAATTTTACAGAAAACTTGATCATTCATTAATGTTTGGAGTACAATATATTTTCCGACTAAATATTAAAAAAGCAATTGGTTTCTCTTTTAACGCATGATTTCTAAATTTTGGACTCGTAATTTTTTAAATTGTTCTTGAAATAAAATGAATACTTAATTTCTTGTTTATTTCCACTCATAATGGTATGATATAATTCTTAATTTGTATCAAGTTCTTAATATATATAGTTAACTATGTATTATTATGCTTGTGATTTCTAATTTATTATTCAGGTACAGGAACATATTATTATGTTATTGGACACACGTGTTCTGTATTACAGTAACGTTTCACTTTCGGAAATTTTGACTATTCGCTTATTTTGTTTAGGAAAAAATTATATAAAAGTTTTTTGCCCCCATTATAGGCTTAGAACAATTTCTTATGTAAATTAATTTATTATTTTTTATTTTGCTATTATGTATTATGAATTCTTTTGTTACGTTTATTATTCATTATTTATTTTATAATAATTATCTAGTACTTGTATAAAACAAAAATAATCTACTCATTTCTATTCCAGCTGTACCCTTTGCCGTGGAACGGTTTGTGTCGTAAATGAGTAGATATAATGAGAAGTAAAGAAGATATCGTTACATTCAGATTCATTTTTATAAACAAACATCTTTATTTACAATGCGTAAAGTAAAAAAATGTACTTACATTCATGGGATAAAAAATGTGTAAAATAAATAAAATATGTATTATTATTGTTACAAACATGTAATTCTTCTTACCAGCATGAATAGTGCCATCGTAAGAAAGATTGTTTTGCCATCATCCCTATGTTTACTCATCAGATGTCGCTTCAGTGATTCCAGAGCTTGGCAATAACTTGGCGACGAATTTGGCAACTTTGGTAGCAAAACCCAGGAGGCGAGCTCGAACCTTCCAGAATTTTAACGTTATATCCATCAGAAGCCGAAATATGCCTGATAGCATGCCTCCTGGGAGCTATAAAGGACAACACTCTCAAGCTGAGAGTAGGAATGGTGAATTGTAGTTGAAGTGGCCTACAAGTAACGAGTTGGACATCGAAGTTACCGCGGAGTCAAGCTAGTGCTGCACTGAGCCGTGGGCCTTGCTGTCTATTGTAGAAGCCTCTCTGAGTCCTGTGTAGCCAATTTTATGGTAGTGATACAGCCAAAGAAAGGAACAGTGAGAAGTTTCAGCCGTCTTGAGAAACTGTAGAGCAAAGCTCCTAGGATTCCCTCTCCTGCTGAATTCTGTCAAGCAGTTTTGTGTGCTGAGGTCGATTACTACCTATGGGCTACTGTTGGTGTTGTGTGCTGAGGTCGATTACTACCTGTGGGCTACTGTTGTTAATGTGTGCTGTTATGTGTTCGTCCCGACTACAAATAATTGTCGTCTTTGTACAGTGTTGCCTTCGTGTAAGTAAACGCCGTCGTTGTTTCCCAATGTGATCTGCTGATTGTGTTCTGATAATTTTTACCGAATGGAAGGACTGTAATTACGTAAGATGTTATTATTTCTCATATCACTGCACAAGTAGAGTGATTTGAGGTACAATGATGGCTAGATACTAGATACAAAGTTCATAATGCAGTTAGTAGTTGAATGCTAAGATCTTATAATATTTTTTTTTCGATTGGTAATTAAAATTTATTAAAATTTTAATACTCTTTTTCCTTATTCAATGACTCCGAAGGATATTATTTCAAAATATTCCTTGGAGCAATACATCAAAATTTTTAAAGAATTTTTTCAGCTATTTTAATTTTATTTTCGTACTAATTTTTCTCTACTCATTAAATTTTTAAATATATGTAATTATTAAATTTTTAAATATATGTAATTTTTAAGTATATTAAGTATTTTAAATATATGTAAATTTTTAAGTATATTAAATTTTTAAATATATGTAACATGTGCTTTTTGAATACTGTCATTAATGCAGCTATTATGTTTGTACACAAGCGTACTACAACTATTTCAAAACACTTTCACGATTTTTCAAGAAAGATCAAATTTAGCACACGGTTTTATTATGATAAATGTTGTTCTGAATTGCATTTCGCTCTAAATTCATGGAAAACTTAACCGTCTGTCAATTTGTTTCTGAAAATTATTATTGAAAAATGTAATATTTTAGATGAATAAAATTCTCTTTGTTCATATTACCGAAATATAAATTTTGTATAAAATTTTGATTTTACGCTTAATGCTTGATGATCTAAAATTTTTATTTTATGTTTAATGCTTAATGATCTAAAATTATTATTTTATGTTTAATGCTTAATGATGTATTGTTTAAAAATACCATTGTTTACACAATTTTAAGGCACGTATAAATTATTCTGAAATATTGGGAAATTGCACTAGAAAGTTGACTGTTCTTTTTAATTATTTTTGATTTTTTAAAATTTATTTTAGCTCTTCATAAATAAATTTCTAGATTTTTGGATCATCTATGTCAAAAATCAGACTGATCTAATTAAGAAACAAGTTACGATTTTTTTCTTTTTGCACTCCTGAAGTTAAAATTCGATTATTCATTTCTCTTATGTTTCAATAAATAAAAAATTCATTTAATCTTCCAAAGAAATATAATTCAAATAAACAAATCACTTTAAAATCCAAAACTGTTTTTAAGTTTAAAATGAGTAATTGTTATAATTTTTTCTGAAATTGTCTCAACACGTTGCAAAAAAATATAGTTACAAGTCTCGTTAGTAGATGGTAGCACAAAGGATTTTATTAAGAAAGCAATTTTGTTTGAGGAGATAAAAATAAAAAATATTTCCATGATAATATTTATAATTTTTCAAGTCATTGGCGCATTGCGTAACGCACGATGAGCAATTTTTTCAGCACATAGATATTATTATCATTTTTTTTTTAAATTTGAATTATCGAATTCAGCAGATAAGCAAAGTAAGATATATTTCATTGGTTGTATAATACACAATATATACAATGAATGTGCGTATCGAAAGAGAAAGAAATATATAATGTATATCTCGTTGGATGATATATTGATTGGTATATCTCTAAGGTTGTTGTTGATGCGGTGCCCTCTTCATTTTTGTGTGATAATGAGTAATTATTATCTTCTCCATTACTAGGCCCACAATTATCTCTTCTGTTATATCAAATGAAACGCTTTACTATAATAACTAGAATTTCCTTTGAGTTTTAATAATTCTGAAAAAAAAGAAAAACGTAATAAAGTAATCATTATAAAAATTCTAATTAGATTTATTATTATAATTATTATTGTCATTCAAAATAAAGAAAATAGTAGAACCAGACAAAATATTATTTTTAGTTTGAAAGGAAAAAATAATAAGGTTAAATATAGAAAATATAAAATTCTTTTTAAAAAAAAGAAGAAAGAAAAGCATAATAAAGTAATTATTATAAACATTCTATATATTTTTATTATAATTATTAACATTCAAAATAAAGAAAATAGTGGAACTAGACAAATTTTTTTTTAGTTTGAAAGGAAAAAACAATAAGGTTAAATATAGAAAACATAAAATTCTTTTTAACTAAAAGGAGAAAGAAAAGCATAATAAAGTAATCATTATAAATATTATAATTATATTTTTTTACTATAATGAAGCAAAATAAAGAAAATAGTACAACTAGAAAACTTATTTTTTAGTTTGAAAGAAAAAAAAAAGATTAAATATAGAAAATATACATTTCATAGCTTATAAATGATTCAAAAATTCATTAAAATTATACAAAATACAATGAAAACAGTCAAAAGTAAAGTAAGATATTATTTACTATACAACAAACTATGATTTTATTTATTCATTTTTAGCGGTTTTTCTCCATTTAAAACTTAAATCCACATTCATGGAACTATAAATAAATCACTAGTGTTCCTAAAAATAACATAAATAATAGTATAATAATTTAAAATAATTTAATAAGGCTCAATTTTACAAATTCATTGCTCTAAAGGGTCTAATTAATTTAAATAATAATAAAAATTACTTTGACCATGCTGTTTTAAAGAAAGCTAGAAAATTCTAGTAAATAGACTGATTATTCCACTCGTAAATTCAGGGCATTTCCTTAATACCATGTTATATATTCATAGCTAAAAATTCTTTATAGAAATGAAGTCAAAATTTTAAAATATTAAATGGTCGCGATTTAGGAGACAAAGAAGAGATTTGATGAATATGGTCCTTTTGAATAACACATTTACTCTTAAGGTATCCGACTACGTTTAAAACATTGGTTATCGACCGCATTGGTGATTTTTTAAAAATTATTATAATTTCTTGCAATTCAGACTTTTCTCTTCCCAAAACCGCTTATCTTTTCTAGAAAAAGGAATTCCTCACATATCATCCAGGATCACATATTTTTTCAGCTAAAATGTATCTTTAGCTTCAATTTTCTTAAAATTTTTATTTTCATAAAAATTCTCCACTATTAACATTATGTTTCAAAAACTAATAGTGGTATTGACATAAAAATTTTAGAGCTTTCTTTAAATGGTGTGGACAATAAAATGAACCAAAAGTTATATTGTTGGTGAAATACTTTTTAATTTATAGGCTTTTTTAGAACAATTAAGATGCGAATTTATGGGAAAAAATGCATATATACGTATATTTTTACCCATAACTTCTTTACATCTCACAATTTTTCTTAGGTTTTGGTTCATTTCATTCATCATTATATTCTGTAACTTGTGTGCAAAGAAAAATAGTATTGCTGCGTTACCATTTTGTGTAGAGTGTTATCCGTTTTGGTTAAATTTCATTAAAATTGACTACACATTTTCACATTTCTGAAAATATATTGTATTTCCAAATAATTGTTTTTGTGTTTATAGTGTTTATTACTGACAATATATCTAAAAACCATAAATAGTTTCTAGAAAATCCAACTATTTAAAAAATTTACCTTGAACGTAGTCGGATACCTTAACTAATTTTTTAAAAATAAATTATGAGGATAAAGTACGAAATGAAAGTATCATTTTCTTATATTTTAGGACAAATATTTTGCAATAATTTTCAATTTAGTTTTTATTTCTCCCTATTTTGAACAGTGAGACAACTCTTTCGAAATTTCTAAATGAAATGAGCAATGATTCAGAGAAAGTTCTCACATACTTGATATGAAATACGTGAATATCATAGATGATTTTACAATAATTTTCACGTGAATATCATAATAATTTATATCAATAATAATTTTCACGTGAATATCATAGATAATTTTACAATAATTTTCAATTTAGTTTTTATTTCTCCCTATTTTCAACAGTGAGACAACTCTTTCGAAATTTCTAAAGGGAATCAGCAATTATTCAGAGAAAGTTCTCATTGATTTGATATGAAATACGTGAATAGCATAGATAGCACGAACTTAATACGCTCTAAAAATTGACGAAATTGTTAATATATTTTGACTAGAAGATTATTCTTTGATTTGCTCATTATTTAAAAAAATTGATAATGGAAGAAAATGGTGATCAAAGACAATTTATTGCGATATTGTTCTCTTGAATTACTTTATCAAATCAGTCATTTTTATGCTTTAATCATTGATAATTTTGTGTTAAAATTTACTTTCATTGACTTGTTTGTTTGCGATTCTATGGCTTAAAAACCATATTTGGATATACTGCGCCAATCAAATGGTAAAATCAAAGCAGAATATAAAAGACAATTGAATATAAAATGTATGAGATCAACAAAAAATTTCATAAAATATATTATTGCAAAAATTAAATACGTGATATTATAAACTTAACTTCGGTGTTAATGCATGAAAATATAAAACAATGTGATAATGCAAAATATAGAAGGTAAAAAAGTGCTGAATGAATTTTAAACGAATGGAACGAAAAAAGGAATGGATTTTAAAAAGTTAAAAATATTTGGGTGGAAATTTTTACCCACCAAATCCTGTAAAGCTGTTAGTGATGTATAAAAATAATATATACGTTGAGGGTTGAAAAAAGGGCATTCAATGAAAATGTGTTTGGTACTAAAATCAACATGGCATGCAGGATTAATTGATGTTCTCTCACCAAAAATGAAAAGTCTGTGAGTATATCTAGAATGTCCTATACGGTGATGAGTCAGTTTGACATCGGTCTCGTGCATAGCAAGAATGAAAATACAGGGTGATCAGCGAATAAGCCCTGATTTCAAAATTAAATATCTCTACAACAAAGATCGATAATATTATGCCGTAATTTGTGCGTTTATTAGCAAAACTAAAAATGCTGTGCAAAAGTTTAGAAAATTTAGCTACAAAAATCCTTAACAGATGACGCTCTAACCACAAAGCCCACAGACGCTTTCAGTGAGAAGTCAAAAATGATGTTTTGCCAAGTGACTGACTTCAAAAAAATGGTTGCTATGTTTGTTTTACATATATTAACCACTTAAAAGTAACTTTTAAAATTCTTATCATGCTTTTTAAGACTTCAGATGCCGTAATAATGCTTTATACGATTTATTTTACTCTTATAATAGGAAAGTTAAGCATAGCAACCGTTTGTTTGGAGTCAATCACTAGGCAAAACGTCATTTTTGACGTCACACTGAAACCGTATTTGGGCATTGTGATTAGAGCGCCATCTGTTAACGATTTTTGTAGCAAAATTTTCTAACTTTTGTACACTATTTTTACAGTTTTGCTAAGAAACGTACAGCTTACAGCATAATTCTATCGATCTTTGTAGAAGAGATATTTAATTTTGAAATCAGGCATTATTCACTGATCACCCTGTATATCAAAGAAAGTATATTGTGCCGCGTATGTTTTCTTTGGATATCAATTTCAAAGCATTATTATCATGATACTCCTTTTAGGATTTAAAAAAAAGTAGAATTTCCTTTAACTGTTCATAATGAATTTTTATTTCTGCTTTAGGTTCAGAAATTTTTATTAAAATTAATTAGAATGTTTACTTAGAATTTATAATTTAGTGAGAAAAAATAATTAACCAGAATGGCTATTTAATAGGAAAAATGAAGCTTCCAGGAAATTATCAAAAATAGCAATTTGAATTGAGTGGTATCCACTCCTTGTTTGAATGATATTAAAAGAGATAATTACCATAATCTATATACTATCTTTTTTCAGTAGTTAAGACAACCCTATGACAGTTGAATGAATTTCTTCCTCGAAGCTTTGTCTTCCCATTTGTAGAAATTACTAAAAGAATCAACAAAATAAACACAACATTTTCATAATTTTTAAAATTTATTTTTAATTTTGTGGCGATTTTTTTTGCAATATTTTCAGTCAAGGAGAGATAAGATTCTTAAAAAAATAATATTTAGAAGAATTGAAGGAAACATGCTTATATTCATCTTGTTTAAAGTTCAGAACAATAACCAATATCTTGGGCTTTATTTGTTTAAATATATTTTATTAACAAAATTTGCTCTTAAATATTTAGCAGCAATAACATACACACATGAAGCAGATGTTAATTAAATAGAGCAACAGCAAATAATTGAGAGTTTTAACTGACCTCTTTATGCTGTTGTTTGTTATTGATTTGATGTCTTGGTGCTACTCCTTATTATAAGTGCTTATTTATGTAGGTTTCAATATTGTTTTTCACCATATTTTCGCTTAGTATAAATATTCTTTTCAATTGAAGAGTTTGCTGCAAAAAAAAAATAATAATAAAAGATGCAGCGCCAACTTAGAGGAATTTGGTTTTACATGCACTATGTAGTAAAATAAAAACTGCTCGTTTCGTTCCAGAAAGATGTAGTTCTGATCATTAGTTAAACTCGTTAATAATAATAAACATTTCTAATGGTAGCAAAAATATTTTAAACGAAATATACAATTTTTATTTACGAAAAGACCCTAATTAATACAGGAAACATACTATGTGTAAATAATTTTCGACTACTCTCTAACAAAACAGTAAGAATTATCATCCACCAAAACATTACTCCTTTAATATTAAACATGATTCAGCAAGCTATCTTATTGTCACTCCTTTCCAAATATAAAGATGTAATGGAACCAACTCGCAAATATGTCCCACAAAATAATATGTAGTTCAACGACACAACAGATGAGCCCGCCGTTACAGAGCATATA
>JAPMOQ010051890.1:1009517-1022781 GCA_026543055.1 Argiope trifasciata
CTTTGAGTTGCTAAATTTATGTATAATTATCAGTTGCTATAGAGATAGTACGATAGAAAGAGGTTTTGAAATTCAGAATATTGTTTCCTGATTACATGATCTGCGTTAACTAGTTTTTAGAAGTTAACATTGGATACAACTGAAAAGAAACAATACCCTTGTATTTCTCTCTCCCTCTCTGTATATATATATATATATATATATATATATATATATATATATATTACTCTCCCTATATTTATTTATATATCTTGCTCAAAGTTTCATTCGTTAATAAAATGATTTTTATTCATCCACTCAAGTAGAAATAGATTTTTTAAAATTTGTCGTGAATAACACTTGATGTTAATACAGTTTTTAAAAATATTGTTTTATGAATTTTTAATACTTTAAATAGGGTTTAAGCATTTTGTAATTAAAGTTAAAATCAACTGGCTCAATAGGTAAAATGCAAGGATTTCAGTACTTATTGAGTGAAGGCGAAGATTGCGAGTTCAGCTCTTGCAATGAGAAATTATAGGCAGCCATAAGCTTCATAAATTAGATACGAAAAAATAAGATAGAAAGTGAATGAATAGTAACAAATAGTCCGACATCATATATAGAAAGGAAAATTAGAAAGAAATTCACTTTCTATATTGCCACTGAATATTTGAATAATATTTTACACTTAATATTTTGACGTGTGCGTATTTAATAAAAAGTAACTGAAATATAATTTTTCTTTGGTGACCTAATAACCAATAGTAGGAATTAACCGAAAATTTTTGTTAAATATTGCTTGTTCTTTGTAATATCACATATGCAACGCATCTTAATGTGATCCTAAGTATTATCTAATATTTATTGTAAATAATAAAATTTTTAGGCGTAATAAAGGAAATTATCAATGAATCGAATTTTAGAGTTTTTCCTCACTAGAATTTACATTACACAATCATAAATCTACTTCTAGAGTGTTCTACATTTATTCCATAGTTCATTACACACATAACGAGCACTGATTATAACTTTCGTTAAGTCGTTCTTCAGAAAATGCATTTAAAGTTTTGAAATGCTTAAAAATAAGCATCACCTATTTGTCAACAGCCTGTAATAACTTGGCTTCAAACTTAGTCTGAGACAAAATAAAGTTGCCATTGGAAGCAGATCCGTACTGTTTTTGTAAGTGGAAAAGTTAATTCATAAAAAAATAATAAATAAAAAAGTGCAATTTTTCATATGTTCTGAACCCAGTCAGATATCTTAATGAATTGAGATACTCAGAAAACTTTATTACGGATTAATTGCAACAAAATATTAGAAAATATGTTAAAACTATTTGTTTTTCATGACAATAACGAATAAAGATACATATAATGACACATCGATAGATAGAAGGGAATTTAAAGGTTTATATTTCTGTATTCGGATAATCACAGTAACAACAGTGTTGTTTATTTAAGAAAAAAATGACAGTACTTCATGAAAGGTTGTATTGTGTGCTATGGTATGCAAAAGTGAATACAAATATATCGTGTGCATAACATACAAAGAATGATTATCATTACTCAGTGCAGCATTTTGGTTGTAACTTCAATAATAATTTGTCATAGATATATTTAAAGCTAGCATAAAAAGTTCGTAGAAGGTAACTTAAAACAGAAAGGACATCTTTGTACTTTAAGTCTTCAGTGTTAGAAACTACCCTACGAAGCATAACTTTATCTCTTTAGGCACTTAAAAGACAATATGCATATATCACCTATTTCTTCTAATTTTCAAGGTTTGTTTGATCGAATTGCTAATACAATGAGTCCTATAGCCAATGATCAAATATCTGATATCTGGCAAGAACAACAAGCTGTATCGTCATTAACAAATTCAGAGTAGATGGAATAAATTCGTAAAAGTTAGTTTCAAAGGCAAAGGATAAAAAAATTGTCATCTTTGCATGTCAAATGAAAATGCCAAGCCTATGCGAACTGCCCTAGGATACGTAAAGTTATCTATGTGTCACTTGAAAGACCATGTGTATGTATCACCTATTCCTTATACTTTCCAAATCTGCGAAATCGATTAGTTAACCAAGCGAATACAGAAATTAGATTTCTTATGTGTGGTAAAACAAGGAGTTATATCATCGTCGTCAGATTTATACTTGATACAACAAACTCGTAGAAGATAGTTAAAAACGTAAAGAAAAAAAAAACACTAATTATCCGCACATTTCAGATGAAAATCTTGAAGATATATTTAAACTCTTTGATTGATTCCCATCAGTGTGTGTCATAGTAAAATAGTGGATAAGTATGATAATGCTTGATATTTATCATGCTTTTTATCTTTTTATTATTGTCAAATTAATTAAAAGTGTCCTAGGTTCCATGAATAGGCATGGGTATAGAAGTAGTTGCTCTATTGACGCATTTCGACAGACTGAGGCGAATACAATTTGTTCAAAATATGATAGAATCTGCAGATTTTGTGTTAAAACCTCCAGTCAAAATTTATTATTGATTTACAAAAAAATTGTTGAAATTCAGTCACCATCTTGCCAACTGTAACTTGATATCAGATTTTTCTTGAAAAATTAGTATCCGTGATTGCATTTTAAATTCATTAATTTGATTAAAAATTATTATTATCAGATTGTTCTTGAAAAATTTGTATCCGTGATTGAATTTTCAATTCATTAACTTTATTGAAAATTATTCATGGAGTAGAACAATTTTACATTTGTTTTAAAACTAGAGGACATGCAAGAATACAGAATGTTATCTTTTCAAAAGCTGTTTTCCATTTCAGATTTTCCTCTTTCTTAGGTTACGTACTCATCCGCCTGAAGTCAGTCATCAATTCCATTACTGCAGTTTGCTAATTTGTATCATGTTTTATTGATAAATTAATATCTTTTATTGCATTTTAATAAGTTGATTGAAATCAATCAACTATCTAATAAATAAAAATGAATTTTTGTTTGTTCATACCTTATGCGCTGCTGCACCGTTTAGCCGATTGTTATGAAACTTAGTTCATATCTTGTACTTTCGGTATGATTACAGGCACAGCTAAAAAAATTTATTTGAGAATAAATTTTTTTTAAATGTTGGATCTCAACAGCACCTTTTTACCACTGATTAATCTCCGAATAACTGTCAAAGGAGGCATAATAGATTCAGTAGAAATGCTAAATCCAAGTTAAAGATAAATATTTTGTAATTATTGTATGCAAATGCCATGCAAGTCACTCTTAGAAGAAACAATTTTATTACAGATTATTCGATAAGTTTTCGGTAGACCAATCCTTAAAAATTTAATTAAATTTTAGCGTTTTTCGCAGTAACTTACGAAAATATTATAGTATAAATAATTTTGCACTATCTCAATCTTCAAAAAATTTTTTAACTACATTAACGATTTTATGGTATAAAATTATTTTCTATATTTAATCAATTTCAAAACTTAATATTTTAATCATATTTTATAACATTAAAAAGACTTTTGAATGAATATTAAACGAATCACGTGTACAATAGTTTCTTCCATAACCATTCTGAAAGAACACCACGCTTTACAATTCTAAAATAATACACAAATCTAATATACAAAAATGTATATTTGTTTGTCCGTATTTTATATACTGACGTAACTTTCATTCTATTTTGATAAAACATTGGCAAATTATTGATTGCATTAGAACGAAAATTTTTAGATTAGTATAATTATTACATTCTCATCTTTATCTCATACATTCAAAATAGAATTATTATTATAGATACAGAATAAGTTATGTATAATGGTAGCTACTCAGGGCAATCAGTAATTTCTCTATTTATCCAGTGAATCGTCAAAAGATATTTTGGTTATACACACCTATATTGTGTTTATTGCCTCGTCAAAAATATGCCTTTAAAACACCCACCACTTAGTCGATCTATCATCGCAGTATCAAGAAATAAGCGAATTCGAGATCCTCAAACAAACGAGTCCAAAGCAGGTCCTTTACGAATTGCAAATCCATCTGCTTCAAAATCAGAAGACCAATATGCGGTAAGAATTAAAAGAGAACATTTATGAGCTATTCAACCTCAACGAATACTACACATTGATTTGAATCTTTTTTCCTTTCAAAATGATGTCTACATTCCAGAGTAAATATAGACAAAATCAACAAGGCCTCTGGACATTGAAGTTCATTTAAATTAAACAATGAAACACCAAGTATGTGCTGCACAAACGGCAAAGTTAAATTCTCAAAGCAAAATTATTAAAAGAATGCATATTATTTATACTTCTTCCTTATATATTATTCACTTTCAATGAATGCATTCATTGTCGACAAGAAAAGAAATATCACTCTTTCTATCACGATTAATTAAACAAGACACCTGTTTTAAATTTCAAATGATAGCTCTAAAATTCTTTATTCTGCGTCATCAAAGCGCCGGGTAACAGCTAGTGAATAATAACAATATTTCATTGATTTCAAAACTAGAGAACATGGACAAAACATACAGCTCTGTTATTTTTTCGAAAGCTCTGTTATTTTTTCGAGATCTTTTTCTTTTTCAAGGTATGTTCTCATTCCACTTGAAATCAAAATTCAACCGATAACTCGTCAGCTGTAACTTGATCATTCGTTTCAGGCTGTTCTTTATCAATTAGTATCCTTGATTGCATTTTAAATCTAACAAATTAATTAAAATTGGCAATTAGGGATTATAATTTTTTTCTTTTATTTCTCAACTAGAGGACAAGGAAATAAATGAAGTTGATTTTCTTGACGAATTCCTGGTTCAGTACTTAAGACGCCACAAATACGATGTCACAGGAGCTTACAAACAAATTCGGAACTATGTTACTTTCAGAAAAAAGGAAGGCAAATTATTTCAAAGTATCTCTGACGAATATTTCACGAATGGGATAAAAAAGATTTTAAAAGTCCTTCCTTTCAGATGTCCCGATGGTTGTCCTGTGGTACATTTCCGATTCGGTAAGTATTAAAAATGACTATTTTGATTTCATATTTCACTAGAAGAAATCAAGTAGAAAAACTTAGAAGAAAACAAGTTGCAAAACTATCACATTTTCAAAACTATTTCAAATTATTGGAAAGCAAAAACTAAAGAAAAATGGAGTTAATATTGATTTATTTATGTTACCTAATACACTGAAATCGCTGTATTCTGTTAGAAAATTTATCAATACTTGAAACTAAATAGACCGTATTTGGAACTTGGTTTTTATTGAGAGCTTCAGAGATTTAGCTTTTGTTTATTTACTTTAACTAAAGAATTCAATTAAGAAAAGGAAAACACCAATCTTCCAAAAACTCCTTCTTAAAATACTAGCAAATTTAAAAGTTTAGAGCTTGTTGGAAGACGAGAATACCACTTCAAGATTTATTGTGTCTCTAATGGAGGCAATACAAAATACTGCAAGTCAAAGAAATGAAATTTTGAGTGTGAATTTTACATCAAAATTACAAATTACTTTCAAGTTTTGAAAGATATTCTTGAGTAAAAAATTTCTTAATCAAAGCTCTCGGTGTCCTCAGTAAAGTTGTGACTTTGAGAAAATAAGGTCATGTGTTTGGAATACTATTATTCTTCAGAGTTTCAGGGCTTTGGTTTGCTTAACTTAAATAAGAAACCTAACCAAAAACAGATCAGTGTAGATAATTGAAAATTACGAAACATTTTCCAACAAACATCAAATGGAAGAAAGAACGGTTGTTTTAAATTTAAAAGTGGTTACGTCGTTTTATATAAGGCTGCATAATGTAAAATTTTCTGAAGGCAAATACTTTTCAATGTGCATATATTTTTTGGAACAGTTTATTTTGAATTTTATTTTTCAGCAAAAACATTCTATAAATAACGATAATATTTGCTTACTATAATTAATTTACGTTATGATTAATTATATCAATTGTTTTTTCATGATTATTGCACTTTTCGGCTTCTTATTTCAAAAGTAATTGATTGCATATTTAATTTTGATATGTTGTAAGAGAAAAGTAATTAAAAAAGTATTGGCATAAAAAATACTCTTTTTTCCGTATTCTATGTAAGAGGTTCAAGTTCTTACCTTGTTTCTGGAACCAGATAACCTATAAAGAGGTAGAAAATGTGACATTGAACCGCATACAGAAAAACACAAAATATAAATAATATTTCATATATCTAATAAATGCACCGTGAACATGTAATAAAATGTTCATTTTCTGCATTATGATGGTGTATGGAATAGGTGAATGGAATCCTGCCAAGTTGCCAATGGAGGATCTCAAAAGAGTCGGTATACTGACCTTCTTGCAGTTGTTTCGTGATCCAATGACTCAAATAAATGGAGTCAAAACGATTTATGATTTCCAAGGAACATCACTACATCATCTGAAAGCAGCCACATTTAGCAACGCATATCTTTATTACAACTTAGCTATAGTAAGATGCATTTTATTTTTTTTCCAATATTTTTAATTGGCCAATGATATTCTATGCATTTATTTAATTCATTTAGACCTCATGCATTTAAATAAACACATTAAAATGTTTACTTTATTCATTACCAATCACACAAGTCCACTCATTTAAGGATGTGGAAAAAAAAATGTTTTTTAATTCAGGATTGTTTTAATTCAAATGAAATTGTATGAAAGACGCTAGAAGACTATGTTGAAGTCTATGACGCTATTTGAACTATGTTAAAGAGACTTAATACTTGTAATGCTTACAGGATGCGAAAATGGATTACTTAATCCCAGGTAGTCCAATTTGGTACACAATATTTTGCAATATTGAGTGACATTATACCATATTGAACAATATTGTGAATATTTTAATATCACTCAATATTTTATAATATATGTGTGCAAAGAGGGATAAGGAAAACTGGAATTGCATTTTTTAGAATTAATGGTGGATTAATGATGATAATTTCAATTTCTTAATTTTAGGTCAAAATGCAATATGCAAGCGTTCAGTTTAAGAAAAAACATCATGTTAATATTTTAAAATACGGCCATACCTTTATCGAAAAATAGAAGTGCTCTATTAGTAAAATATTTTGATTATAAAAGTAGCAAATACAGGATAATTCAAAATGAATATGGCGTTTACAAACGGCTATAACTATTTTAAAGAAAAAGAATTTATCAATAAGATTAACACATAATGTAGACGGAATTTAAAAAGTTTGTACGCATACATTAAAATTATGCTATGCGACTTCCCTTGGTCACATAGACAATACCTAGGCTGTAGTCTATACATGCTGAAACAAGTTTGCAGCCACCGACGGAAGCGTGCTACTAATTAGTTCTTAGAGTTATTTAATTGTTTTTAGCATGGAAAGTAAATAACCCTGTCTTTCACATAACCCCAGATATAAAAACCGCAGGGTGTCAAACCTGTTGGAGGTGTAATCTTTATAAGGCGTAATTCTTGAGAATTGACAAATAATGTTATATTATGATACATTGCTGAGGTAAATACTAAAACATCACAAATTCATTGCTTTGACATTTAATTTATGAAATAAGGGGTGATAAATATACTTACCTGAGATTGTAAAGATTATAGGGAAACTGAAAGTCCTAAGCATACTTGTCACTGAGCATTACGAGTAAGAAATATCATTGCATATTCGCTGGTAAATATGTTTACCTCTTAATTTTGGCTAATTTAAAACAACTTCAAACATTTTTTTTTCGCTTATGAGTTCTGGAATTGTTTGAAATTCAATTTCATAAATGCATTACATTAAAGTTTGAAGCTCATTTTGCATTTGTTTAGATGTCTGGAAGGATTGCAGCCACATTGCATAAAAATAAAACTGTTCCAATTGGATGCAATTTTATTAATAATATTTCTTCCCTGATCTACATTAAAAAATAAATTACAATGTCATACATTACACTATTCAAATAATGTATACTTCAAAAATAAAGACAAAATGTGCATAAAGTAATTAACAAAATTAGATTCTGATTTTTAAAAAATTTCAACTGTTCTTTTAAAAAAAGAATGTGGGATTTAAATTAAATAAGTCCAATAAAAATAATTTTAAAGAGGTATTAGAATATCTTATATATAGGTAACACAATACAATGGTGTTGGTTTCTGAAAGCCTTTTCAGGTGTAGATAGTAGTATTATAGAATTAATGTGATTATCAGCTATTAAGGTAGCTCAATCAAATTTTAAGCATCTGCCCTACTTATCATTTTACTATACCTTATTGAACACTCATAAAAAAATCTTTTGCAGGTAGTAAGAATATATACCAGATAATTATATAGGGTTAAAGAAATCTAATGAAAATTTAATTTATTGCTTGATAGCATCACAATTAGAAAAGATTAACAATTTATTACTTTTAAAGTTGCCAGGCATGGCAACCCACTATTGTACTACACTGTACTGTACTTAAGTTTCCCATTATTATAGTGTACAACCTGCCTTCATATATAATTTAATGGACTTCAAAATTGTTCTCCTAACTCATAACGTAGTATTTATTTCAACCTGCTTTTGTTCCTAAGTTCATTCACTAAGATTCGTAGAAAGTTGACAGTCGTCATCGAATTAAGTTAGTAGAAAAAAATAGTGACCTTTTATGAAAATCATCAGGGTTTTTATGACTGCAGTTTTGCTGCATTTTGTTATATTGCGTTTCTTTACCTTATTAGAATTTATGTTAAAGGCTTGCTAAAGAGCTTTCGCAAACAACACTGAATAAGCCCATTTTATATAATTTTTAAAATGTAAAGGAAACAAAAGTGAACGATTAATATTTCATGCTTTTAACGTTGTCTTCTGCTCCAGACTCCCGTACTTGCCATACTCATCAAATGGTTGAACTCTACAAACATTACTATAATAACATTGCGTTTTCTTTTATATAAATACATCGTTAGTGCAAAAAGCACCCTTTTGATATTTTATAACATATTTCAAGAAATATAAATTGTATTAAGTATTAGTTCAATGACTATAATTTATCTTTCTTGCAGAATTGCTTACCTGGTAGATACAAAGCAGTTCACATGCTTAATGAATCTCGAACTATGACGGTTATGTGGATGTTAATCAAGCCATTCCTGCCTGAAAAAATAAGAAAGAGAGTAAGAGCTTTTGAAATAACTGGATATGCATTTTATACATGTAGAAAATGCAGTTTCCATTAAGCAATTCAGTAAATGTGTTTAAATGAAATTCATTTGTGTTTAAATTTTTATTAAATACAGAATTAAGATAGTAATTGGAAGTGCCAAATAGGCTATGAAATAACTCTATCAAATAATTGAAACAATAAGAAATTTATTATGCCCTGAAAAATTTAATGATATTAGTTTTTTATAGTGTTATTAGTGCAATGAAATGATTGTATGCTTACTAATTGACTTTCGGAAACGTAAATTTTAGTCCATAAGAATGCAATTGGCAAACAAAACTTTTGCGATCGTTAATTACTCATAGGAGTAAAATAATTTCTCTTTTCCTGATTATAGTAACATATTTCACTGTAACTATAAAAATACAAAGAAAAATATGTAATGTAAGACATTATGTAATTGGTAATTGGCCCGCTACCTCATTAGAGTCAGACTACAACAGAAGGTAAAAGAATAATTAATTAATTAATTGAATTGTATACAAAATATATTGAAAGAAGATATATAAAATAACTCTGTGTTGAATAAAGCTCATTACTTTAATTTCAATATAATAAAGCTGGTGAATCATCACTTTATGTAAATTAGTGCATTTCTATGAAGTTGAAGCACCAGAAAGACAAGGTGAAATAAGATAATAATTATGGATGATAGGTTTCACCTCTTCACACTATCAAAATACAACCGTTTGATATCAAGTGAGGGGCTATGGTGATAAAGTGTTGACTTCGGAATCGGAGGTTTTCAGGCTCCAGACTTGATTCCACGGATAAACCGTAGGGTAAATAGACCAGGTACACGTTAAATCTGTTGGAGCCAAAAGTTTCCTTCTGGTGTGGGGCAGATGATTGGAGAGTGAGGTTGTCAACCCATAAGTCATCCCTGTCATCCGAAGGTGGCTCTAAATTACAAGATCCGTTCCAAAATAGCCCTAAAGGGATTGCTTTACAAAGGGACGTTAATATAACTGATCTGAACTGAACTGAATTGATATCACTTGACCTCCACTTCGTAGCCATTTGTGTACAAATTAAAGATCTGACGCTTTAAACAACCCTGGTGAAAACAAAAAATATTCTAATTAGAGTACACATCATTCGGAATATGTTAGTCAGCTTGCTTTAAAAACTATCGATAAAATCCCTTGTCATGCGTTACAGATCTATACTGACTGCAGCACGAGTGAAGGTGCTATTTCTGGTAGTGGATTTTTTTTTTTTGAAAAAAGAAAATAGCATTGGGATCTGTGTGAGAAACTTTGGCAACTGCTCAATGTTGTTGTTATTGAAATGCCACTTGGTCAAACCAAGCTGAATTAGCTTAGCTGTTTCGAATTAAGGCAGAGTTGTGCGCCTCTCGTTGTTAGCGAGCACCGTTAAGGTGAAAGGACGACTTTGCTCGAACACACACAACCCTTTTTAGGGGGTGGTCGAATTCATTCATACACTCATACATCCATCAGCAAGTCAGAAATTAGATCCAAATCAGAGACTGGCTCATCCCTGATGCAGTGTCTCCAGAGGTATCGTTTTGTTATGGGTACTTGGAGGACTTTGCAGTTCCGACCTATTTAACGTGCCCCAACTGCCCTTAGCCAACATAGTGGTCTTTGGACTAGATGAGAACAAAACCCGCGACCTTCCGGTTACGAAGCTGACGCTCTACCAATCAGGCTACCGCAGTCCAATGCTCAACGTTCCATGCAGAACTAATAGCTATTAGGGAGGATTTAAGATTTTTGCATAACTGAGAGTGTTTGCCCAGACATTTGGATTCTGAGTGACAGTCAAAGCTCCGAATCCAATCAGTCGAATTTATCTGAATGGTGGTGGCATGGAAACCGCACGACTAGGAACATCGCTTGGATTGCTTGATTGCCATTGTTAAGATCATCTTTCAGTGAATTGAGTCACAGGTGAATGTGCACGGAAATGAAATTACTGATGGTCTGGCACGAGGTGGTAGCCTTAAGGATACTAATCATGGTGGCAGTCTTACTTTTTCAGAAATCACCATCCGGGTTCGGCAAGATATCTGTTATTCATGGAGTAGGGCCCCCATGCATGAATTGTATGCGTAATATCGCCCTCGATCTATTTTAATTGGAGTTGGCAACAAGAGCTCCCAGACTCTAGCTAGATTTCGAAGTGGACAAACTCGTAAACAAAGTCATGTGACGGGAAAGCTTTTTCATCCTCCGCTTCCGAAATGTAATGCGATTCAAGCTGTTTCTGCCCACATTTTGGCCTGCAATGGTTTCAATAAATGCCAGCTGTTTCTAAGTCCTGAGGCAGTGCTACATTGTTTGAAGGCGTTAGAGCTCAAGGACCTGGTTTTATGTTACTGTTAAGCAGGTTGGATAAGCCACAACACTTAAAACGCATAAATGATAGGACTAAAAATGTGATTAATATTTCCATAGGGAAGGTTATTGAGTTACTTAGTTATCAAATCAGTACAATAAAAAAAATTTCCGATTTGTTGCTCTGTTAAATATAAATTATTTTGTAGGTTTATTTCCACGCCAAAGTTGAAGACTTATTGAATTATTTTCCTCCCTCCATGCTGCCCACTGAATATGGCGGAAATCTCATAGAAGATGACATCAGAGACTGGATCAGAATCGCCAATAAAGAGCAGAAATATAATTCTATTAAAGGACAGCCAAATTTTTATTGAGAATATTTTTTATATTTAATCGTCCTGAGATTTAAATAAATATGAGATATATATATATTACAAACTTTTATTTATGTTTATGTTGTTTAAAACAATGAATTATTTATTTTTGTGACGTTTTATAAACTGCTGTAAAGACAAAAAGTTCAACAAACACTCTACAAAATATGTAATCGAATCTACCAAATTTTTGTCATGTCTTGGGGGAGATATAGTAGATTTTCACATAAGAATTTAAAAAATTCATTATATTTTTTATTAAATTATGTATTATATTAAATTATGTAATGTATATTAAATTATATATATATATTATAATAATATATTAAATAATGTATATTATGTAATACATATTATAATAGTATATTAAATTATGTAATGCATTTCATTAATTAATTATTACTAACCATTAAAGGTTTTATTAAAATATTTAGTTATTTATTAAATTAATTAATTAGTGTTAACTATTAAATGTTTTCTTAAAATAATTATTTATTAAATTAATAAATTATTATTAGCCATTAAATTAATTAGATATTTATTAAATTATTTTTATTGTTAATTAGTAAAAACTTACTCTCTGTAATTTTGGATCTAATATGGAAAAAAATTACAGTTTTAAATTTTGAATGATTTATTTTTCAGTCATATAATATTTATTTTCCTGAAATTCCATTTTAATTTAAAAGGAATTTCAAATAAAATGTTAGCAATTTAAATAAATGTTTTACTATTATTGCAAAGAAATTCAAACCAGTATCTGTATTGTACCGGTTTCTTCTGATACATATTTTACCATAGTAAAATTATTTATTTTACAAGCCTTTTTTCGGATATTGATATCAATTTATAACTTTAATTTTTAATTATATGATAATGATATTAAATATGCATTCTTTTTGTATAACAGAAAGTAAAAATATCTCAAGGAAGAAAATAAATGCAATGGCTAAGGAAATATTCTTTTCTAATCTTTCTAAATGGTTGCCAAACGACACAAAATATTTTTTTTAAATTCCTTGAACAAACATACAACTGCTTTCCACTTACAGATTGCCATTTATACTTTTTCCAATTTCTAATTAACAATGATTTTGTAAAGGAATGTATGAAGAAAGCGATGTTCAGATTAATTTGAATTATATATCAAGCAATTTCTTCAATATCTTAAGCACTTTCTTGAGGATAACATTTTTCTGTTTATTTTTCATAAAGTTTTTATACTAATGTGAGAACAAATTTAATGAGAATGAGGAACGTAGATATTAAACAGAAATAACAAAAAAAAAAAATTGCAATATTTAGTTCTTTATTAAAAGTAAAAAGAAAGAGTACCGGCGTCTTGGCTTAATGGTAGCGCATCATCCCCGTGATCTGGGTGTGGAATTAATCTATTCATTATTTGTTTGTTCAACTTTTCTGTATT
>JAPMOQ010051890.1:1027781-1048512 GCA_026543055.1 Argiope trifasciata
TGAAGGGACATTAATACGGTGTATTTTTTGTCGTATCTAACACATAGTTTTCTATCTATTTGTCTTTCAGCATCATGGCACAAAGTTTTTGTGCCATGATGCTGAATAAAATTTTAATATTTATTAATTGACTAATTTATTTAAAAATTAATTTTACAGACATGCCGCAACTTGGTACAAAAATGGCAGATTTTTTTAATTGTTTGTTTTTATTGTTCCATAATGTTGAATAGTGAATGAATAATTAATTTTGATTATTCTATAATGCTGATTAAGGAATGATTAATCATTTTCGTAGTTCTAAAATGTTGAATAATTAATGAAAAATTAATTAGCTTTTTCTATAATGTCAAATAATGGATGAATAATTAATTATATTTTTCTATTAATGTTGAATATATAATTTTATTTTTCTATAATGTTGAATAACGAATTAGTTATTAATTCTATTTTTCTACAATGTTGAATGATCAAATATGTTGTTTTATAAGTTTTAATAATAAATGATTAATTAATATCGTTATTCTATAATATTGAATGAAAACTTATTTCTGTTTCTCTGTATTGTTTAATATTGAATGATTAACTAATTACGTTGCTGTATAATAATAAATAATGAATAAATAATTAATTCTGTTATTCTATAATGCTTAATAATGACTAAATAATTGATTGCAATGTTTTATAATGTTGAATAACGAATAAATAATTAATTTCGTTGTTCTATAATATTGAATAGTGAATGAAGTACTAATTTCTTTGTTCTGTCATGTTGAATAATAAATGAATAATTAATTTTGGTGTTCTATAAGGTTAAATAATAATTCTTTAAATAATAATTCTTAAATAATAATTCTTACTTAATTTTTATTTCCGTTGTTCTATATTTTTAATTATTGAATAAATAATTATTCTCGTTGTTTTATAATGCCAAATATTGAATGAGTAATAAAACTTAAGTAAGAATAATGTAAAATCAGAATAAAAAACTTAGGTAACATCAAAGTACGAAAATAATGTATCATTAATTATTTTTTGTTTTATTCTTTTGAATAATGAAGAAATAATAAAACAAGATTATAATTTAAAAATAGAAATTAAAAATAATATAACATTAAAATAAGGAAATTATTTAATATTAAAGTAAAATAATAATAAAAAAATAAAAATAAAATTATTAATTAAAAAATAAAAGTAAAGAAATGCATAAATATTTTTAAAGTTTCTCTTTTTATCAGAACTAATATGTAATTCTTTTTTCGAAATTATTTTTCTAAAATTCAATGTCAATATTAATTTGAATGCAATCTTCTGATTTAAAATGAACATTCAGGAAAAACGTATTCTATAAAGAATAATTCATGTTCACATGCAATGCCACGCTTTAAAGTCACGTTTCCATCCATGTTACAGCGTTAAATATGCAAAGAGAATAATCAAACTCAGTTATATACTTAAAGAAATCGATTAAATTCGCTTTTAAGATATATTGTCATCAATTTTAAGATGCTTTCGTTACACTCTTTGGACGCGTGACGCATTCAAATCTTCAGACGTAGCTGTTAAGAGAAATGGTTGACCTTGAGCTTTGAAGCAATAGGAAAAAGTAACAGATATTGGCGCCGATATGCAGAGATGGAAAAAGGATTAACAAGTTTATATATTGAATTTCACTCTACGTTTTCGTGAGTGCTAGTTCTTATTTATTTTAAGAAGGTTCTTGTTTAGTTAAATGTATAGTTTAAATCATCACTTGGGCTGATTGGAATTACTGTGGTTAGTATATATATATATACATATTTTATTAAATATGCTATAAAGTTAGAAATTATATTGCTGTTAATACGAAAAAAAACCTTTTTTATGATAATGAATTATCATAAAATATGATGATAATACAAAAAATCAGTTAAGGAAAAATTTTAAAGATTAAAACAGTTTTCTTTACCAGCAGTTTTTACTATATATTTAAAAATTTAAAGTTAAGTTTATTGTAAAACTGCTGTTATCAGCAGTCTACGGTGGGAAGAAACTTTTTTACCCCCTTCCCTGTTTTTCGCGTACGGGCACAGCTTTCGGGCTTTTACTGATTTTTATACTTTATCGGCTTTTACTTAATTTTATACTTTACCGGGCTTTTACTGAATTTTATACTTTACCGGGCTTTTACTTATACTCTGTACGGACAATTTGATATCTACTTTGCTTTCACTGTTTCACCAGAATCTTTTCTATTTTTAGTAACAAATTATTCGCATAGATGGCAGTAGCTGTCTAGTAAATGAAAATTAGCAGTTACTGTTTTTTTTAAATTCATATTGGTCCAAAAGCGCGAGTTTTTTTCACATGTTTTGTATCAAAAGATGAAATGAAATAAAAATGTGACATCTTTTGAACCGAATTCTGGAAAAAAATGAAACTTTTAAATGGTTAGTTTTATTCGATGTAAATCACAATGTTATTGCAGAGACAACAAAATATCGCTAGGCATGAAATATGTGTTTATGATGAAATGTTGATTTTCTGCTAAAATATCATTTGTCAATAATTTTGTGCTCTGAATTATTTTCTTGCTGTTGCTTGGTAGTAAATTTTCTGCTTCAAAACCTGAGGGTTTCAGGTTCGAGACGTCCTACCACTGGTGTGGCGTGGAAGTTTGGACAGAACGCTTGCCAGCTCATGTGTCGCCATCGTCATCTGACTATGGTTTAAAATTATAAGGTCCACCCCCAGAATAAGCCTAATCTTACTTTAAAATGCAACTTTAAATATAACTTAACTAAGCACAACAAATTTAATTTAATTATTTTCTTAGTTTAATCGTTTTTAATTTTCTGAGTTTATTCTTTGATAACTCACATTAATTTAATTCACAAAATCTCATTTTTAAATTTTAGTAAAATGACATTGCTGTAAAAACCTCATGAAAACTAATATAAATTATGTTTTTTATTAACATTTCATGTAACATTTTTTCAATATGTTTGGTAATCTATTAATTTAACTAAGATATAATGTGGCAAAACTGAGATGAAATATGGCACATAGTTTAATTTAAAGTGTTTAAATGTTTTTAATTTTGTTTAATTTTAATATATTTCTTAAGTTCAACTGCAAAACGCTTAACTTCTTGATAAACTTTTGAGGCAGAAAGAATTTTGCTTTATACCTTTTTATATCTCTTGTCTTTTAATTGATATAATTGATCCGAGTTCTTCATTAGTTAATTATTAATTCTTTATTCAATCAGTTATTTGATTCTGACTAATCTAGTTTATATTATTTCACATGCTTTTGAAGCATAATTCCACTAACTACCTGAAGTATATTTAGAATAAAGAGTAAGCATATCCAAGAATTGTATAACCTATTATTAAAACCACTTTAAATGCTAAGAATAAAGAATAAGCATATCGAATAAATGTATAACCTTTATAAAACTAAGTATAAAACCTATATAAAACTAAAAAAATGACCTGCTTGTTAATTTTGCATTTGGGGTACACAACGTCAATTAATTTATTTTCTGAGCTACTATTTTTTAAAGCTTTATTAATAAGAGATCATATTCCAAGCGTTGTATCATTGGACGCAATATATATATTTTTTAAATGCTCTAAGTTGACATTTATGTTGATATTACATTTTTTTTATACTCTTGTATAAAAATTATTTTTAAAAAATGTATTTAAATAACTTTATAAAAAAATTATACTTTTTTTGGTAGCTCTCTTTAACAAATTGATTTTTCTACATTCAGTTGTTTTCTTTTAAACTTTGTTCCCTTTTGATATCTCAGATTTATTTTTAAGCTTGTATTTATGGGGTATATATGGACGGACATATGTCATATATGGACGGACATATATGTATTACCAGCATATATGTCCGTCCATATATGTCTCTCATTGCCGTGTGTTTCTAGACGCTTAAATGCATTCTAAACTGGAACGATTTTAAAACACCACTAGATGGCTCTATGTGTCCTTTACTTTGGAAATGAGTTTAGTTTTAGTACCTGACCTTCAGTTTGCTCTTAATCAGCCTTTGACAGTTTACACATTTGCTATTACAGGGAGGGGGGGAAGAGAAATGTAAATAAACAGAATTGGGTTGTGTAACGTTTTACTTGTTAGAAACCTTCCGTTACGAATTCCTTTCATTATTATTATTATTGCTGCGTAATCGTAACTAGTCTTTTTGGGTTTTATCATTAGTTCTGTTTATTTTAAGAAGACTTCGGAGGCATTTCGCGTACTTCTTTTTTTATTACGGACTAGCCGCATTTGGCGACCAGCTGGTTCGCCATGAGTAATGGGTTCAAACATTTTCAATTAAATCACATATTCATTAACCTTGAAGTAACTCCATGCATCGATTGGCCTGAAATTAATATTTTCTTTAAGATGATGGACGGAAAGTTCTAAAAGAAAGCGTTTTCCTAATAACATTCTTTAATTTTATAAATCAGTCAGTTTTAATGATTGATTTAGAAGACTGATTGATGTAGAAACTTTTATTTACAATATTAATAAAAATATTTTGAAAAATATGGCTCACAGAGCAAAGTATGAAGAAATCTAAAAGTCATTATTCATAAATGCATTGTTTAACTCAAACTACATAAAATGTAATTATTTACTTCATTTAGATCTAATTAATAGTATTAAACTATATGCCTATTAATAATATTTTACAAATTGTCCATTGGAAAGGAATTTGAATGCACATCATGTATAAATAAAGATAATTTATTCAATTAATGATTTAAATATTGCAAACGATCATGGAATCCTTTGCCTTGCATTGTTTAAAGAAAATATCACATTTTATATTTATTTTATTTTATCCAGTCACGTGCTAAAAGTTGCATTTCTTCCTGTTTAATTTGCGATTATAGTTTTTTTTAATTTTATTTGAACTTCCGTCAAAATGATGGCAACACGGTGATAAAACCTAATTTTTTCCCTTTGACGTGCTCTTGCAGATTTTATAGAAACCTTAGCTTCGCATTTATTTTTTTAGAAACTATCACATTTTATAATGAAACAAAAATATTGAATTAACGATACAGATATTGCAAACGATAAAAGAAGTATGCCATTAAGTCGGATTCCAATGCATATCCTGTCTAAATTCGATCAGGTTTACCGTAAAGAAGATTTATTGAAGTATTTATTTAGATATTGCAAAAGATCATACAATCCTTTGCTTTGCATTTATTTTTTTAGAAAATATCACATTTTATATTTCTTTTATTTTATCCAGTCACGTGTTAAAAGTTGCATTTCTTTAGATTTATTTTGCGATGATAGTTTTTTTTTACTCGAACTTCCGGCATTCTTTTATTTTATCCAGTCATGTGATAAAAACATGGTTAAAATATTTCTTTAAAAATTCGTTAAAAATAGAAGCTTGAGTTTTACATTAAAACACTGATACCATTAGAAGGCTAATTTTTTAATTTTTTAATTGATGTAAAAATCGTGTTTATGCGATCGTATTTTCGGAAGTTATAGCGAAAAAACGTCGAAATTTCGCTTAAATTTTAATTAACTCAAATTCTAATTAAAAATTCGAAAAAAGGGCTCCGAGGTGCACATTCCCGACCTCCTAGGTATACATGTACCAAATTTGGCAGTTGTAGGTCCAACGGTCTGGCCTGTAGAGCGCCAACACACACACACACACACGCACACACACACACACATTGAGCTTTATTATAAGTATAGATATAGATAAGTTTGGTTTCAGTTTATTACGGCAAGAAAACGCGATTTGTGCAAAAAAAAAATATGTACAAATTATGAATGAACTAACAATCTAAAAAGGCAGAAAAAATGACAGTGTGAGGACTAAAACTTTATTTGTTGTGATTTTTTTCCCAAAGATTTAGCGTTTCAAAACCCCTATCCTGCGGGATGAATCCTTACGCGTACAATCTGTCCCATGCATGCTTTCGCAATAGAGTTTAGTTAAGTGATATTAAAGCCCCGTTGTAAAGCGACACTATGGCTATGCGTTCACGATAGAAACCTCCCGTCCCGAAAGCATTCATTACGCTTTGAACTTTAAAGAAAAACTTCTTTATCTAAATATCTACTAAACAATATGCTTGAAGATATCTTAGAAATGCATTTTACAATACTTTAATCTCTACACAAACTAATTGTGGAAGTGATGTGATACAAAAATTGCAACGTCTGCCAAAATCATCCTTTTTTCAGCACTTTTTATGCACTTATTGGTATCTGCGTATTGTATTGATAACAACTGACACCTGAATAAGCAATATTGAATTATGAATTCTTTATCATAATGCAAAATTTGCGGTATCAAATATATCGCATTCGTTAGATATCAATTGTATGGCTGATTTTGTAGTTTTAAGATTCAACAACCATAGTTATAACAATGTATATTTTTTTATTGATTAAAGCTATTGATACATGTTAATAATAATAGTTTTAAGAGTTAAAATTTATATTAATTATTACATTACTTATTTATTAATTATTAATATTTATTAAAACTGTTGAATAAATCATAGTTGAGTGCTTAATTTAGAATTTATGGATATTTTTCTTACTGCAATTTATTAAAATATAGTTTTCTTAAAAGGAAAATTTCTTGAATTGATTGTTCTTTTATGGAAAATTTCAGCAGAATTAAAACAGGTAAGTTCCATTATGTTGTTATCTTTGAATTTCGAGAAATAAAAATTTTCTTTTCTTTTGATTCCTTCACAACTGAAAACAAAAGTTTGTTCATGAAAATGAATTAACTATTTAATTATTATATCAATATTAATGTAACTAATATGCTTTTGTATTTCTTGATATTTGGAACATTTCGGAATTTAAAGTTCGATCATTCTTTTCTAAACGATGTAAGAAAACAAGCGTCTAAGTTTCGTTTTTAGAATTAGACAAAGCGTCTTCTAGAAACTTCATTTAAAATAAAATTAAGTGTGATGTCATGAAGCAAGTTTTCATTGAACCAGCTGACCGGCATGGAATTTAACTTGTCGTCCTTGAAAAGAATCGTGCTATTCCAGTGCTTTTTAACTCTTGTTTGCTTAACAAAAATACAGAAATTCCATTACTGTTCTTTACGGTGATGTCAAATAATAGCATATTAAAAAAATATAAACCGGTTCAATCAAAAACTACTCGAAATGATTACATAATTTATTATTATATATTTATTTTACTAAGTTGCATCAAAATTTTTATCAATGCATTTAAATTTTTCTTTTGTATATGTATATATTTTTCTTCTCGCGACATGAAATAACTTTTGAAATATCCTCAACATTCGATTCATTTCATTCTTTTTGTTTTTGTTTCGATTTGTTGATGTTGTGTCATTGATTGTTTAAAAACTTTTTAATTTTCTTGCCTGATATATGATTAACTTAAAACTATGTGAATCAGAGAACAATTATAATACCAGCATTGATTGTTGTTATTTTCTTGGGAGCAAGACATTGTTTGAATAAATATACGACGCATTTTGAAATGGTTTCCTAGGTTGTTTAAATTCTTGTTATTTTCTTGCCTAGAGTATATTGTTCAAGAGAATATAAGAAACATTTCGAAACGATCTCTTAAATAGTTTAAGAACTTATTAATTTGCTTGAGAGAATACAAGAAAATTTTTGAAATGGCCACCTAGATTGTCAAAAATTTTATTAACATTTTGAGTGAATAAATTCCTTTAAAATAATAAATATTCATGAATATGAATTATTTATTTCATGAAACATGAAATGAAAATTCTTAATACATTCATGAATATGAAATAGAGTAAATGAATTAAAATGTAAACAAAATTCCAATTTTAAAAACTTAGAATGTTTTTCAAAAGCGTTGCATTTTTTCTCATTTTTTTTTAAATAGTAAACATTAATGAATTATTTTAGGTTTATTAAAATGTAATTAAAATTCCAAACTTAGATACTTAGATTGTTTATAAACCGAATAGATTGTTTCAACACTTTAACAATTCTGATCTTACTGTATTTTGATAAAATCATCCTTTTCTACTTTTTAAGAACTCTAACAAAAGCGTTATTATAAAAAGTGTTTATTGTTCGTTTATTTTTTTTTCTATATTAGATAGTAGCTCCTCAATTAGTGGAATTTTCTATATTTTTTATTATATTACGAAAGAAAGTTGGCATTTTATTTTGTATTTGCGTATGATTTTCAAAACAAAATATAGAATGTTCCGTGTATATATAAAATTGCTTGTATTACAACCCCACGACTCAGCTTCAATTGACAAATTAAATTTCTAAACTTTTCCCTAGAATTCCAAAAATATAAAAAAGTTTCTAATGCATAGGAGATGAGAATCCTAATTAGCATTCTGATGAAACTTGTTGCGATGTTATTTTTTAACCCTAGCTAATAATTGATAAATGGATGCCTGAATTATTTAAAATAAATTATCCCATCAAACTTTAGATTTTTGTCACTATTATTTAGTGAATCTATCACTATTTTAACATCTTTATTTTACTCATTATTTCACTTTCTCTTGTTCGAAGTATACAAACACAAAGCATTTGTAATTGTAAAAAAAATTCGACCTCGAATTTTTTTTTTCGAACCTTAATTTGAGAAACAATTTTTTTTTCGAATATTTCCATTAATCTGTCTGTATATACGGTGTCCGAAAAATGCTTTTAACTAGAAATATAAATTTCGGATTATAGTCCCTACTCCAAATTTATAGATTTCCACCAAATTTTAAATGAAATCTTTTCAAAAAAATATCCGTCGGTTTCTCAGAATATAAGTTTACAATATAACTAAAAAATGAAAAAAAAAACTAGATAAATGCAATTTAGTACACATTATTTAAAATTTAAAGTGTATATAACTATCAGATTTCAATTCAAACCGACAAGAGATTGATCATCTATTGATATGTTCTTCCACAAGAATATAAATGCGATAATGTAGCAATGCAGTTACTCAAATATAAAAAATTTAGCATTTGATTTTGTAACTATAGTTGTAGCTATATGTCGAATTTTGGTTCAAGTTAGTCTGAAAAACTCTCCATCAAAAATACATATTTAGTTTTCTGATACTTAGGTTTTGACAATTTAAATTACAAACTAGTCTATCAGAGCATTATTTACAAACTAGAGCTATTAGAGCATAATCCGAATGCTCTAATAGACTAGTAGCTACAAACTAGTCTATTAGAGCATTCATGTTACCGTATTTGCGCGAATCTAATGCGCATCGTTTTGGGCCAGATAAAATTATCATACCATTGATCAAGAATTTATTTCAGAAAATGTTGGTTAAAGGATATAAAACCTGTTCACATTTTAAAGTAAATTCTATAATTCCTAACCCAAATGCAGGAAACATGAACAAGACGTCGATTCAGTTCTAAAGAAAATTGATTGAAATTCATTTTATTTTTCACTGATTAATGTTTACACAGTTATTAAAAGATAACTCTATGACTCAAAACTTACTGTTTTTCCTTTTTGGAAAATGCCTTAATGAATTGTTGGTTACGCATTTTACCTGGGACCGCTTTTTTCTGCTGGAAGGTTCTGGCTTTTGAACCATAGGATTTCAGGTTCGAGGCCCGATTCAAATAAAGAACTGGAGAAGTAAGGGAGTTTTGCTGCACGTTAAATCTTTCTGGGCCAAATGCTCTCCCGCTTGTGTGGTGTAGTGTGAAAAGGAAGGGTGTGCCAATTAAGGTGTCGTCCTTGTCATCTAACCGCGGCTCAAAAAGGCGAGATCCGCCCCGGAATAGACCTAGTGTTGATTTACTACGGGACGTTACTATAAATAAACTAAACTAAATTTGCATTTTAGCCTTTTTTTTCCAATGTCTTGTCAGTGTTGCCAATGCAACAAACTGTTTTTTTATTATTATTTAATCAAGATAAGAAAAAACTCGGGCGGTTTGTACGGATGCCGGATAATCACTCTCAAATCGGATACTCGGGAGTGTTAGAACGTTTCTTGAGACCACTCCCATTGGTAGGGGCAAAAAGGTAACTCGTCTTCCTCCTGATCTGCGGGTCACGGGTTTGAGTCCGGTTTGAATGTGGCTATTCTTCTGTTCGTGTGCTTTATCTGTGAGGTGTGTGGATGGTTCCATCCCCTGTGAAAATGGTGTTGTGCAAGCGAATGTGAGGTATGAAGTAGCTAAATCGTACTCTTGGCTCTAGTTGGCGTTGCTGAAAAATCAAGAGACGCACATTTTGGCTTAAATCGTTACAGATAACTGCAAGATAGCTTGTAAAGTACCACAAGTAACAATTACAACAAAATGGGATTATTGAATAAGGACGCAATAAAGTGACAGAAAAAATTATTTTTAAGCATGATAAATTTTATCATTTCTGATTTCTTTTCATATACAAACCTGCGTCTCAGAGCGTCCAAAATTATTACCGATAACACATTGTAACGAATTCGGCAAAAATAGAAAATTATCAATAAATAATAAATTTATTCATAAAAAGTCAATCTAACTCTTGATAATTGTGATAATCTTTCATCATATTTGACTATTTCATTTAGATATTATTACTCTTATATCATATGTCAATAACTATTAATATGGTAAAAAAACTGATAAGCAATAAACAAAGAACGAATAATATATAGACAATATCTTTTTTTTAGTTCTAATTTCATTTAATGAAAATGTCTGCTCCACACGGCAACAATCGAGTGGTTGAATACATCAGCTTGGAAGCTACAACGTTAGAAGAGAGCGTTCTAAAAGATATTCTGGAAGAGATTGGTGAAACAGAAAAGAGGAAAGAAGAGTGCTTGACAACTTTAAGAGAGGAATTAAAAGGTAAGTGAAAACTCGTATTTTTTCAACATATCTACAAAAATAAAATTTATTATCCCTAACAATCATTTGTGTCCTTATTCAATACATCGTATTTTGTGTTTAACATTCTGATATTGATATTATTATAAAAACATTTAAAGATATTTATTTTGCAAAACAAAAGAGAATTGTTATCCGTGTAATGCACGAAGATATTTGAATACTTAAAAAAATATGAACAATTATGATCTTTATATATACATAACATACACAAATCATTACATTTTATTAAAATTGTTGAGTTAAAATTATAAAAATAAATTAAAATTCACAATGCTATGTTTTAGCAATGTCAGTTTAATTCGAAGCTTCAGTAATGCTTGAGAAATTGATTTAAGTACAATTGAAAAATTTTGATCAATGTTCTAAACTATTCAGCGTATATCGTATTTGCAATTAATTTACTGTCATAATATTTAATGCAATATTTTTTACTACAGAATTGATAGAATGATTTTGAGTGGGGAAAAAAAATAAAATTGCGATTAAAAGCCTACTCTTGAGTTCTGCAGAGACGAAGCCGCAAAAAAAGCAACCCGCTTACTACGGAACGGACAGATGCCCAATTAACTCTACGGGTGGTTGAAATCGAAGAGCTTATCTTCAACAACCGCTCTTAAAAGAAGGAGAAAGCATCTTTCAGTTTCTAACACTAAACGCCGTATTCAAAGGAACTTTTCCGAGTTTGGGTAGCCGCAGTCTAAAGGTTAAGAGAATAGGATCCATTTCATCGATCATTTCTCTTTCATATATAAGGTCGAATCCTCGATATATTTTTATAATTTCGATATTTAAATCTCATAATAAAGAATAAAATTTCGGTCATTTAAAAATAATAACTCTCAGTTATGAATGATAGCAAAACATATCCATATCTACGAAGGGTGATCCGAAAAAAGTTTTCAAGCAGCAATGTAGAAATTGCGGATGTTAATATTGTTACCCAGAAAGGAGAAGAGATGACCTCAATTGTCTAAGACCGTTTGTTCGAACGCATAGTACTGATACCTGAAACATCTACAGTAATGGTAAGACGTCTAGAGAATAGAGGTGCGATTTCTATGGGCTAAGAATGTGTTCATGTCGGACATCCATAGACAAATCATTGAAGTATATAGGGGCGAAGCAAAGAGTAGACACCAGGTGACGAAATGATGTCACTTTTTTGAAGCTGGCCGTGAGATTGCCGTAAACGTTTAAGTGGGAGGTTTGGCGTCACTCCCCATACAGCCTCAATTTAGCTCACTGTGACTATTTCCATTTTCCGGCATTGAAGAAACGCTAATCGGAAACAAGGTTCATATCAGTAGATGATGTTCAAAAAGCTACTTAATGGTGAGGAACCGGATTAATACTCAGGCAGTTTAAATAAATTGGTCCAGCGGTGTGATAAATGCTGCAAAAGGTTTGGTGATTATGTAAGGAAATGACTGACACATATATCTCTTAATTACCACTTGTATCCTGTGCTTATCGTTTATGAAGCATTTTTTCTTTGAATTGTACACTTTTTTTTTTGGATCACTCCTCATAATATGCTAAGTATCATCCGTAAATCGTGGATGTAGATCAATGGAAAATAAAGTTCTAAATTTTACTTAATTAATATTTTGATGCTAAGAACATTTTTTGTTTGGTAATAATATTATGAAGTATTTTCAAAAGTGATTAAAAATTAGGTCAAAATACAATAAATATCCTTGCAAATTTGCTTTTTTCTTTATTATATACTAAAAACGTTCAAGAAAAGTGATATCATCAGGAACAAGTAATATAAAAGAATTAACTCAATTTTTACTTAAATCAACAATGCAAATTTTTATTTTAGTTACTTTTTTATGTATAAAAATATGAAGTATCAAACAATTAATTATTGATTTTCGGTGGAATTGTACTCGCATCTCTCCCCTTCCCGTGAAAAATACTGAAATATTTGCATTTCATCAATTAAGCTACTACCATTTTCCTTACAAACTGCTAAAACTCTATTTAAAATGTTAAATATTGATTAAATTCAGTGAATGAATTAATATTTTTAAAAAGCATATTAAAGCATTAAAGCAGTTTTGGAAAATGTATATCTGTTAGTGAAAAAGATAGCTTACAAAACATTTGTAACTAGACTGTTGAAATATAGTACATGATCTTTGTATCAAATTCATAGATTTCAGTCAATTTTTAAGCCAAATCAGAGGAAACCTGTTTGTATGATTGCTTGAATTTAATTTAACAAGATAAATACTAATGAAAAAAATGATGGTTAAAATTGGATCTTGAGATTTAATTAGAACTTTATTAGGAAGGGTAGTTCTCAGAAGAAATATGTTGTATGCCTGTTAATATGTCGTTGAGAAATACTTTGAAGGAAATAATGATCATCAAGCAATGAAAAAGAATTCGATTGAAATCAAATGCAACTAATGTTCCCATGGTTTTATCTAGTCACCAAATGCCGCTTTTAAGGAATATGAAATGCAGAAAGAAATTTTATTTTAGATTTTATATTTTGGTAGGAAAAATACTTGTTTTTTTAAATCTAAAATAAATATTAAATAATGCTTCTTACTAGTATACATGCTCTTTTTAGAAAAAAATATTTTGTACAGTGAATATAATTCAACAGGGTGTCTCAAAGGCCTTGACCACAGCTTTTAATCTTTGATTATAGATCACGGGCATATACTTTAAATTACAACATTGTGTAAAAAGTATTTTCCTTTGCTTTGTAAACTATTTTATCACCCCTCGTGTATTCGAGAACAGGTGTTTAAAAATTAATGCAACTTTTAAAATGATTTCCTTCACTTAATTGTAAATTTTAATATTAATTATAAATAGTAAATTAAATTTATGAATAAATAAAAACATACTGAAACCCACTCACAATGGAGAAATAAGGTAAATTTTCATATTTTGTTTATCAGCAATCAAAAATCAAGATAGAATTTTTTTTATCAACAGAGAAAATGATTGAATCTCCCATTATTAATGAAATATATTGCTATAAAAGGTACATAATTTTTTTTAAATAATTCGACAAGAAAACTGGCATTATTGGAAAGAGGAGTTTAGAATTTTAACTTGTGTTTTAATTGTCTGTCTTATGTCTGGGCATGGCTTAAACATGGGTCTTATGCCAGAAAAGAACCGAAGCAATATAACCATAACACACGAAACTTTACTCGCATTTTCTGATTTGGGTGACATTTGCATCTGCTGAAACTCTGATTTACGGCTGATTATGAGGTAAACAAAAATTTCCCCATAAAAGCCACTATTTTCCATGACACTGATGGAAACCTGGATTGTTACTATGAAGTTTCATCAAATAGCTTTTTACAAAAATGTTTAATGAATCCGACTTTTTTGACTGACACATATTTTGTTTTTTGTTTTTTAGAACTAAAAGATATAGAATGCTGTATGGATGGAGAATTTCTTCTGAAATTCCTCAGAATAGCCAAGTTTGATTGTGAAAAAGCTTTCGATAGAATTAAAAAATATTACATGCTTCAAGAAAAGATGTTAAGTCTACTGAAGAATACATCAGTAACCATGTCCACAATTCGAAACATGAAATATACATTCGCTTTGCCATATCGACCTGAAGATCATTCTGCATTAGTTATTGCGAAAATAGGTAAGCAATACATAGCTTCTTAGCTTTAATTATGTTGGTTTTATTTGATTTCATTTTATCTTTAATTTGAAAGTTGATTTTATCTGACAGTCAATTCTGTTAATGTGGGCACTTGGCAGTTTCAGCACTATCTATTTTTCTAAAATCGGGATTTACTGTCTTGAAAATAAAACTTTCTAAGTTTCCTGAGATTACTCTCATATCTTTTAGGTGTTGACTTAAAACAGTATAATTAACTATGAAATATTACAAATTTTATACTGTTTTTAATAATACCAGCGTGTGACCGAGCTCCGTTCGGAGAAAACAGGTATCGAAGCTAACCCGAAGATTTAAATTTTCAATTGTGATTTATCAAAACAATACATGCCATAAGAAAAATTGTGAAACCATTGGTGAAAAGATAACCGGTTAAAGTGCACCATTGTAAACTATTCTAAACAAAGTTAGAGTTTGGAAAGGGAACTATTCTATACAAAGGTAAAGATTGAAGTGTGTTGAAGTTCAATATTTTTGACAAATTTATTTAGAAAAACCAAACATATATACATACATAAGAAACATATTATAAACCTATAACAGCATAAACATAAAACTTTATTAGTTCGCCATATTTTTTATAGATGGCAGCACGTTACCGCTTGAAAATTTAAGTAGCCATTATGGCGAACTAATAAAGTTTGAAAATATCCTATCTGTAACTCCGAACTGCTCGACCGTAGCGCTTCAAAACCTGCGCCAATCGATTCCTCGTGGCCAAAAACCCCAGACCCCCAAGTTTACCGGAGTTTATTAATTCTGGGGCGATTTTCGACTTGGCAACCATTCCTCGTATTATAGTATTAGATATACTCATTTTTCTCAAAACTGTTAAAGTTCTTACAAAAATTTTTTAATTCATTTAATATGAAGATTTTTTTTATTTCCTCTTATTTGCAATGTTGACAAACTATAGTAATCATTAAAAAAATACGAACTCGTTATTGTGACGAATACCCATGCTTAATACCTCATTGAGATCGAAAAACACACTTTTTTCAAATCGTCCATCTGTCTTTTTATCTATCTGGGATGAAGCTAATTCAAAAACGCTTTTAGTTAGAATTGATGAAATTTTATATAAGGTATTTACACCAAATTTGTACAAAACGAAGAGAGCTACTAGATCTATAAAATTCAATTCACACATTTTTCTTAAGTGTAAACAGTTGTACAATTTTCAGTCAAATTCAACAAAGGGCTGCCCATCTATTTGTCTGTGCTTTCAGAAACATGTAAAAACTTTAAATCTAAAACGCAACGATTTAAATATGTCAAATTTGATATAAAAAAATTGTGATTATAAACGCTATTGTGGGCAATATTTTTGTTCCAATCGATTGTAAAAACGCTTCTGAGACACAGGTTCTATTTTTTGATGTCATTTATTACATTACATTACTAAGATTCGTCACTGAAACCTAGCCAATTATTAAACGATAGATTCCTTAAAAATGGTAAAATCACGCCAACGTTTAACATTTCCTGACTATATATATGTGTGATGATGTATTAATAAGCCAGATAACATGTAGGGAATGAGCAATTGTTTTTGCCATGTGGTTATGTTACTAGACTTCAGACCCAAAGGTCCCGGGTTCTATTCCAAGCACATCTCACCTCCCACAATGGTGACCTCGAACAATGAACCTTTAACCTTCATGCAACTGTCGTGGCGGCATCTACCCGCAACCAAAGTCGTCAGACTCACTTGACGCAACAATTCACGCACGCTCGCCATAATGCTTGGCGTGACAAAAAGTTCTTCGCTCGCCAAAAAAGATGGATACGGCGCATTAGACGCAACGGCTACACACACCAACCACTCCTCAACAAACCAATTCATCACCACACAACAACAACGCATATCGTTTGTCAACTCACTGGAGGTCGAGTCTGTGGTGATATCTTAATATGCCAGATAACATCTACGGGACTCAAGCAATTGCTTTTGTCCTGTGGTTATGTTACTAGGCTTCTGACTCAAAGGTCCCGAGTTCTATTCTGAGCCAACATCACCTCCCACAGATCTCAGGGGCACCTCCAATTGAGGATGAGAGGCTTACGGTATGTTAGTTAGATCTTGCCAGCCTGGAGTGTACACAAAAAGGTGGCAGTATGGCTCTTTCTATAGATAGCAGGACGTACTTCCTTAATGAAGGGTTGTACCGAGGCCGGTGATGGACCTTAGAATTCAACCATGGTTTTCACTAAGGATGCTGTTAGAGCGGTCCGGTCTTTCAATATTTGTTATCCATGTGGTCATTCAATATTTGTTATCCATGTGGTCATTCAATATTTGTTATCCATGTGGTCATTCAATATTTGTTATCGGACAATCAGTGAAGGACTTTCCTATTTCACAGCATTGCCATGTAAATCATTCTCTTGACTAACACCTTCATTAGAAAGTATGAAAGTTTTATTCTTCCACTTGGCTTTTATCTATTATTAAAACCTAATTTATTATCCGCGTGATTTATATGAGAGATAAGAAAGGGATTCTACAATACCGAGAAAGACAACGTACAGTTGGGAAATAAATTTTCAAGTTTTGTTAGCTCTGTGTTATGAAGAAATTAGACAATAAATTCAAGCTCATTCCCATTATGAATAAAGCAAGAGCAAAGCAATTAAAATATCACTGTCTTAAAAAATATTTTTTGGGAAAAATCAGGAGCATTGACTGTGCTTAAAAAATTTAATTTAAATTAAATATAAGTGGTATTCTTGACGAACAACAAACCATCAAGTGCTACTGGTATGTAAATAAAAGTGTGACTTTCAATCATTTTTTTCATTTAATTGAAATAAAGCGATGAATCTCTACTTGCAGGTATCATTGATTATTCTAAAATCAGTTTCGAATGTAGATCTTTTTTGGACATCATATCCGCCCAAAGCTTATTGAACCATCCTATAACACAGATGTGTGGAATCACTTCAATCTTTGATTTTACCGACTTTAAATTTAGTTCTTTGCTGGCAGTAAATCCTAAAACAGCCTACGACTATATGTACAACTTGCAGGTAAGAATTATTTTTAATGTTATATCTATTTGTAATTAAATGCGATGTAAAAGAGAAAATTTAAGGAGTTAAAAACTCAAGAAAAATATTAACAGGAGTTTTGAATTGCCATCTTCTTTATTACAAAGAAATACTCGATACCATTGTACCTGTATACCTGTATTGTATATTATCCAGTAAGAAGTAATATACTGTAATGAATCTTCAATGTTGCTTCCCAAAACAATGAAGTTCTTTGTAAGAAAAGAATGTTACAATCAGCTTCATTGGATATTGATCGGATATTAGATCCATAACCCGCAGGGCTTAGAGACAAACTTGGCGGTCATTTTGCCCCTTGGCCAGTATTACCAAAATGGGTAATACTGGAATCTTCTGGAATTTCGATGATAAGGAAAGCGAATTATTCTTGAGTGTTCGAGAATTTTCTTCATCTTTATTCGAAAGCTATAAAAGACCGACAGGTCAAGTAATATATTGATTCAATAAGAAAGGCGTTGAACCAGTCATGTAAAGCTCAAGCGTTGAATGAAGTTCAAATCATTAGTGGACTGAGAATTGGTATTGTGCGTCGAATTTTGGAGACTAGTATTCAAGCAGCATAAAATCGTGTGTAAAATAGCTGGTCGTATGATATTGGGTTGGCAATTGGATACAGCTAAAGCGAGGAGACAGTGAAGAATTACAAGCATTTGAAGAGATCGCAGAATGCTGCTACGTAGATTTCATCTTTCCACTGAGTACTGTCTGATGTGCTGTAATTTTTGTTTCTTTACTGTTGGTTTCCCCTTGTAAGATGCTGTTTTTTTTAACTGTGTAGCTGTGTCTTTCTTATGTAAGTCTCAGCTATGTCTTGTCATCAGTGTATTCGTGTCTATGTATTAATAAACATCGTTGTTTTCTGTTGATCTGTTGAGTTTATGTTTCGTCATATATTCTCTAGAAAGCGAGTCCAATAGAGTTTAACGGATTTTTTTTTATTTCCCTAACAATTCAATGGAGATGAATGTGATATACAATGTATGCAACAATGTGTGGTGGCAGTAATATTTCTTTCTTTGTTACAAAAGAACCAATGAATATAATACTGTAAATTTATTCTAAGTCTCGTTCTCACTTTTTTCTAGTCCAACTAATTCAGAAATTTCGATTTAACATTCAATTGTTATAAAACATCTAGTTTTGAAGTAAAAAGATAAAAAATTTCGCTCGGTCAACTGTTTGTTTTCAAATTAAAGACGAAGAGGGCACATGAAACAATAGACAGAAAATTATCATAATAATATATATAAATGGATACTGAGTTCAGAACTACAGCAACATTACCCTTTCATAAAAAGACAAAATAAATTACGTCAGAAAAAAATTTATTGCCAGGTATAAAAGCATTATGAATACCTACAATATGTTCTGAGACAACGCACAAGATGGAAATAAAATAAAATATTATTAAAATACAGACATTAACAACAATACAAACATATCCAGACAATGGCATCAACGAAAGAAAAAAGTTCTATATATTGTCTTGCTTCATGAACTCAAGTCAGCCATTAACCCAGTAGCTCATATATTGTTCAATTTTGTATAATATCAAATGATTTATCTTTATTGTATAATATTGATGGATGCTTAATATAATATCGTACAATCTTGCACGATGCTCAATATTATCTGTGTATTCATTATTAACAGTTTAGTGACACAAAGAACGCAGTGCTATTAATACCAATTGAAGATACTGATACACTCAAAGTATCAATTTTTTTGTCGTGTCCGTGTTTCCACGGAAAGAGGATGCAGTAGCTTCTTAGGGTAACGACCCCTGAGCACCCAGAGGACAGACGTCTGACTTGTAGCTGACACACATGGCACAACCCTTTTTAGGGGGCGGTCGAACTCTCTCATACACTCAATCATCCATCCGCAAGTCAGAATTTAGATCCAAATCAGAGACCGACTCATCCCTGATTCAGTACCCCCAGAGATATCATTTGGTTATGGGAACTTGGAGGACATTGCAGTCTCGACATATTTAACGTGCCCCAACTGCCATTAGCCGACACGGCGGTCTTTGGCCGAAACGAGGACAGAACCCGCGACCTTTCGGTTATGATACTGACGCTCTAACAAGCAGGCTACCGCGGCCTCTAACCAATCAGGCCAATACTTATAAGAAATCGGAATCTTGTCATAACATTTTTCCAGGTGCACACAATGAAAATGAAGTGGTTTATTATAAAATCTATAAATGTATTTACAATACATTGAAACAACTGTATGCTAAGTTTCAATACTATTATAAAACTTCTGTAATCATTAAATGGCTTTGTTAACATCCTGAGCAACAATTGATAAAATGCTTCAATAGCACTAAATTCACCACATTTGTGGCTGCCATGTCATTCATTAGTTTTCATATCGTAGATATCTTCAAGGGTATGTTTATATCAGGAAAGATGTTTCAAATTGATTTACAACAATGGATAAACTTTGATGAGGAAAAAAAAGAAAGTTTTCTAATCTGTTACTGAAGAGTGTCCCAAATTTATCACAGGATTAGAATTTGCCAGCTGATAGAAAATGGAATGTTGTATGATAGAACAACGTGTGTTCATTGTTGAACAATATTTCACAATAATAATAATAATTATAATAATCAGAAATAATAATAATAGGATTTAATTCAGTAATTGTGCTCTATATAGCAAATTCTGAAATTTGATTTTGATATTGGAATGGTTATTTCATATCCTGAATTGTATGCAGAATGTTTCAATTAAACAGTAAAATTTGTAGTTTAATGAATAAATAATTAGGAATGGGAGTAGGTAGAATACGTTCATGTTATTAAGTATAGCATAATGTTGAATGCAATATAATTGTAAAAAATTTATGCATAACCTAGAAGATTGAGAATAAAAATTAATATATTATTTACTTGTTTTAGATAATTTAAAAACAAATATCGAAACGAAATTTTTTGAAGAGTAATTTTTAAATTTAAGCAAATACTTTATATATTTCTAAATTCTAAAAACCTTTTTAAAGTTTAAATATATTTATGTATATACAATATACAAATTATCTATCTATCTATCTATCTATCTATCTATCTATCTATCTATCTAT
>JAPMOQ010051890.1:1048522-1084937 GCA_026543055.1 Argiope trifasciata
TCTATCTATCTATCTATCTATCTATCTATCTATCTATCTATCTATCTGTCTGTCTGTCTGTCTGTCTTATTTACCAAAAAAATTCATTGTATGAGAGAGAGAGAGAGAGAGAGAAATATACTATATAATAAACTTCACCATCCATCCTACAGTTCAGACATGTCGCCTTGCAAATTTCATGTGTTTTCTTCTTAGAAGAAATCTCATGTGTTTGTTTTGAAAGGAAAACACTTCAACTAGCATGGCAAACTTAAGGACGCTGCGAAGTATTGGGTCTCATCAGGTGACAGGAATTCTCGGAACAAGGAATTCTTCGGCTAGGTAATCAATGGAATCACTGTGTTCGGTCCTTTGGGACATGCTCTGAATAATCTTGGTTTATACCTAAGTGAAGTTTCGTACTTTTTAATATGAACATCTCTTGTATATATAAATCTTCTATACTAGTGAAACCTAATAAAAACTATTTTTTTATTCTTTATACTCTAGAAAGCATTCCCTCTTAAAATCAGAGCTTTTCATATTGTCAATGCTCCTTCAATCTTCTGGGCTTTCTACAAGTTATTTTACCCTGCTATGTCTGAGAAGATGAGAAAGAGGGTAAGTTATATAATAATATCTCATTATGAGGTTCTAGGATTGCATTTTATTAATGCCCTATTTGAAAGCAGCTCTAGAACTATTTTGGGATGGGCATTGTATTCTGAATCGTGGTAAGATAATGGGAACGACATCTGACTTGGTACCTTCCCCTCTAAAATTCCACATTATACTAGCAAGATTATCCAGTTATAAGAGAGTTCTAATTTGAAGAAATGTGTTTTGAATTTCAAAAGCATTTAAGGTTTTCCAATTATATTTGTGACTAACTTACACAAATTTTTTATTCTAGTATCTTAAAGCTATGCCGCATAATATTTTAATGTTTTTCTACAGTCATTATTTCTGAAAGAACATTTTGCAAGTTCGTAATGAAATTGCCATTTTTAAAATTTTTTTCTCCGAAATATAACAAAAGCCTCATAATTAAAAGCAGATTAATTTCTAAATGCGTTAAGAATTAAATATGAATAGTAAAACTTTAACAACATTATGCAGTCTTAATCGGTCTTGGTAATTGAGCTTCTTCTTATAATTGTTATTTTTTAAAATCCTCCTTTTCCCAAAATCTACTTCATAAAATAGGCATATTTTTCCTTCAGGTATTATTTGTAGATTCACGAAAATAATTTACCTAAATCAGCTATGAATTTTAAGAAACATCTAATATTAAATTTAATTTAATATAATATTAACTTTCCATTTTTATCTAAACATTATTTAATGCTGAAATAAAATACTCACTAAAAAGTAAAATAGATATTAATCGGAACTTTGGATGAACTCATCTTTTTAAAGAGCCACTTTTTTAAAGCATATTTTTTAAAATAGACTTATTTTCCCTTCAGAGTTTATTTGTAGATTCACAAAAATAAATTTAGAAACATTTAGTATTAAATTTGGTATAGAAATTGATTCTTTTCTACATAAAAAAAGGGGTTTGTGAGTATCTTATGAAATAGATACTCATTTTGAAATAAGATCATAAGAGAAAATAAGATCTTAATATATTTTATAAGATAAGATCTTATAAAATATATTAAATTGTTTAATGTTTATGACGTGCTCAGATTCATCATATAATAATAATAAACATGTATAAAAAATTGTGAAAATTCTGTCTTAAATAAAGTATTTTTAAATCTGTGGTGAAGAAAAATATAACCTACAGAAAAAGTTCTTCGAATTGTTTTATTTGTAAATATATTTATTTTTATGTCTTAAATAGAAATCTAAGAAACCATCTTCCCAGATATCAAACAAAGAAAATAAAATTTTTATGGAATGAATAAAAAGATACGAGAAACAAAATAAGTTAATGTTATAAAATTTCGATATATTAGCCACTATTTGGATACGAGTCTCCTTAAAGACGAAATCAATCTCGCACAAGAATCGAATAATATGACATAAAGTGTAATTAACATTAAGTTAGCATAATATTCGATATTGTAAGTTCTTTTTATTTTAAATAGCATCTTTTAATTAAGTATTTATGAAATAAATTAAATCCAGCATGAAACATTTAACTGTAAATTATTTATTTTAATTTTTTTAAAATCATAGACATTTATTTGTCTACTTTAAATCTGCACTTCATTTTTTAAGTATTATTTTAGACTCTAGATGGTTGCCCGGTTGTAATAATAATTATACTGTACGTCGAGTATACTCTTCCATCTGTCATTCTCAAACAATAATTATAAAATTATTATCAACTGTAAAAGATTAAGTAAGAAAATTGTTTTGCTAGGAAAACGCGTTAAAATACATCTTTATATTAATTATTTACAATCATTCAGTTTTAATGAAATTGAAATTAATAATTAAATTAATTAATAATTATATAAATTTTAACTTTCTATTTGCAAGAAGCAATCAGGTGTCAATACAATAAAAGAAATCCAAATTACAGTATTAAGATCTCCTAATTAGAACTTCCCCTCTAAACATGAATCTAAAATTCATAATTGAACTTTTAAAAAAAAGGTACATTAGCTGAATAATTATTGACTACAATAGTTTTTCTACAATTAATTTAATTATTTAAAAACAATTTACAGCTGCTTCAAGAAAAAGCAATTCAATTATTGAAATTCTTTCTCAAGGTATTCACTGAAATAATCTAAAAAATTGACATCTAATACTTTATATCTTGGACAAATTACTTTTGAATCTATTAAAAGCTTACACTTAATCAGCTCATCTAGGGTGCTCTATTTATTAAGTGTAAATTAGGCTATCAATTAGGCAACTCATCTAGCCTATTTATCAATCAATTACTAAACCTTTTATACATCATCTAATTTGCAGACATTGAAATAATGAATATACAGGGAGTCTCAAAACCCTTGACCACGGCTTTTATTCTTTAAATATTGATTATAGACATGTACTGTACATTACAAATCGGCGTAAAGAAAGGTGCAAAATGTTATAAAGTCAATTAAACATTTTTAAAAATTTAATTTTTTTGTATGGATCCCTTACGAAAAAATTCCCAGAAAATAAAATGGGCCCCATTCTGTAATAAAGTCATGCACAAAATTTCAGAATGTTATCAAAAAAAATCACAAAGATATGTTAAAACAAAGTTGGTGAAGAGTCAATCACAAATTAAAATGCAAATGTTTACAGCTTCAGTGCAGATGATGCGGAGCAGGAATGCATCATAAGAAAATAAAACATGCTTCCTATCTTTAGTTTGAAACAGAAATTTTAAAATCTTTGTTGCCTGAAAAATAGTTTAAAATTTTATATCTTGAATTACAGAGGGAAATTTCAAAATAGCACAGTCAATGAACTTATAAACTTATATAATCTTTGCTTTAAGTAATCTTTCACTTTGTAATATTTCTTTATCTAATTTTTCCTTTAAATAATATTTCTTTGTGCAATCTTTCTTTATATAATCCTTACTTCAAGTTATTATTTCTACAAATTTTTAATGCTTTTATACAAATAAATTGTAAATTTATTATTTATTTCTTTAATCATTATTTTCTTTGTTAATTTGTTTACAATCCCTAAAACATGAACACCCGACATTTTTCCTCTTTGCGAACTCATGTCCAGGCAAAGAAAAGTTCTTTCATTCATCATTTATGTAGTATCATATCTTTGTGAGAAAATGCTAAAATTTACTACATTATCTTATTAGAAGATGGGGTACATTTTACTAAATGTATCCCTCTTTTGTACGAGGTTCGTAAAAAATTTAAACTTTCTAATTTGGAAAGTTTAGTCTCCTAAAAATTTTCATCGACTTTATAACATTTTGCGTTTTTTTTTTGTGCAACCTTTCAATTTACAGTACATGTCTATGATCAATAATTAAGGAATAAAAGCCACTGTCAAGGTTTTGAGAAACACTGTATATATTTCTTGCCGCAAAATAATATTAACCAGCTTCCTCAGTGTCGATAATTATCGTTTTTTTTAAAATATATATTCATTACTTTGTAAATGTGATTTAAAATAATACTTCTCGATCATTGGAAATTAAAAATCAATAAAACAGCTACATTACGTAACAAGAATTTTTGAAGCCTTCGGTTTTTCGTTGCGATGAATATTCAAATCATGCTAATTTGATCCTTTAATAATAGTACATTTGTTCCTAATAGAGCACTATTTACCAGTTTTTATTTCAATAAACTATTGCCTAATGTTTATAATTATGAAATCTACTATATTTATATGAGGTGTTCCTTATTATATTCTCTTATTGAAAATGGCCAATAGATGGCGCCGAGTTTTATATATTAGAAAATAACGCCATAGCCCTTTTAAAAAATGAAGTCATACATTAAAAAAAATATTTTTTATAATTTTAAGTACATCGAATAAATTGTTTTCTTAATATATCTTTTCCTACATAATTATTTATGGCAGCACTTCTTTTTTAAAATTGTTATCATTGAAAGTTTATTTGATCCATTTGTTATTTATATATTATACAAAAAAAGCACCATTTTATTTATGGCATAAAATGCTTTATTTATTTGTGTTTTTTGTTTGTACATAACATTTTTATTGATCATCTATATACAGGCAGCATTCAATTTCTGCTATGATGAAACTTAAAAAGGACTTTACTTGTACAATCTTCAATCCTTATTTTTGGATGGAAGAGTATTTTTGAAAATGACTGTACTTATTTTCATTCCATTTCATAAAAAAATTTTATTTTTTCGAATATCACCTTTACTGTTACAATAATTAAGAATATTTTTCATAAAAAGAAAACATTCCTTTTACATTTTACTGAATTTGTAACAGCTACTATCTACTTAATGTATAAAATAAATACAAAATAAACAACAATTAATCAATTTTTTTTCAAGGTATACGTTCATCCAAATAATGATAACTGGAAAAGCCTTCACAGCTGCATTCCTCCCGAAATTCTTCCAGACGATCTCGGTGGACACATACCTCAAACACAACTGATTGATCTTCTAGAAAATGTCGAAACTGACCAAAAAAAATATTTGGAAGAATTTCGATTTGGTTACAAGAAAACAAAGCTTGCTAGAATGTCAATGAAAATAGTTATGCCTGATAAATAATGCAAAAAATAGACACATAAATTATTTTTTAATTGAAAAATGAAGTGTATATATTTACATGCTTGAAATTTGAATGATAATGGTTTTGTACATTATTTATGTTTTGTTAATGTTTATGTTTTGTCTTAGTTAAAAATAAAACTTAAAAACTGCGGAAGTTGATTTATCATTTTTTTATTGATCTTTATAAATGGAAAATAAAACCTGTACGCCTTATTAACGTGACATTTTACACGATATCTCTGCAATGTTATAAATATTTTAAATTTCGGAAAATATTGTAAAAAATTGTTGATTTTTTTTTAACCAATTGAATTTCTATTCTGCATCAATGCACGAATCTTACAATTCTGCTTTATAATATTTACTCTTATTTTACTACACTTTTTTTAATATTCACTTTAATATCACACTTTTATTAATATTTTTTAATATGCATATATTTTTAAATATGTTGTTACTTATAAATTAAACCTTGCACGATTCTTGCATGTCTTCTCTAAAACATCAACAAAACTTTTCTTTGGTTCTCACAGATTATATTATTCAAACTATTTTTTCTATATATAATACTCTTCATTTAGATTTATTAAATACTATATACCCTATCGCTAAAAAAATTGCAAATAGTTCGAGTAGCGAAAAAAAAAGGCATCACAAAGAAGCAGAAAGGTTTTAAAAGAAATGACTTTTGAAAAAACAGTTTTCGAATTCAATATTTCTGAAACATATCATTTTCAAAAACATATAATATCATCTTAATGGCGGTTAAGTTTTGTTCTCATTTTGGACATAATATTGCTTGAAATTGAAAATACTCGTTCACTAGCTTCTGAAATTTGTTTTATAGTTTTCTTGGCATCAAATAAGAAATCTAAGATTTTTGTTATTTTATTTTTTTTCTCAAATAATGAAAATTCAGCTTTTGGTGTCTTTGTATTTGTAAGTTTTCCTTCAGCGTTTTCTAGAAACTTATGAATTAGTTTTTCAATTACTTCTTTTAAAAAGAGCAATTCTCTGATGTGTAGTTTCTTCGATCCTCTCTTCATTAGAATCGGTTTCAATATGAGATGCTGGAAATACTCTAGACAGTATCTTTCCAGATAACTTAATATTTTCATTTTTTGAAGCTAAAGAAATTGCAGTAGATTTCTCCTCTGATCTAGAAATGTTTTGTCTGTTTTGAGAATTCAGCAAGAGAGTTTCTAATTATACTTGCCTTCTTGTTTGTATTCGTTCTACTAAACCGTATAAAAATTTCAAACTTATTTCATTATTCCAATTGCGAATTGTTGCTAACTGATACTAGCGTTGTTCGTATTTACGGCTATGAATTATTGTCAGATTAATTAAAAGTGTCCTAGGTTCCATGAATAGGCATGGGTATAGAAGTAGTTGCTCTAGTGACTTGCATTTCAACGGACTGAGGCGAATGCAATTTGTTCAAAATATGATAGAATCTGCAAATTTTGTGTTAAAACCTCCAGTCAAAATTTATTATTGATTTACAAAAAAATTGTTGAAATTCAGTCACCATCTTGCCAACTGTAACTTGATATCAGATTGTTCTTGAAAAATTAATATCCGTGATTGCATTTTAAATTCATTAATTTGATTAAAAATTATTATTATCAGATTGGTCTTGAAAAATTTGTATCCGTGATTGAATTTTAAATTCATTAACTTTATTGAAAATTATTCATGGAGTAGAACAATTTTACATTTGTTTTAAAACTAGAGGACATGCAAGAGTACAGAATGTTATTTTTTCAAAAGCTGTTTTCCATTTCAGATTTTCCTCTTTCTTAGGATACGTACTCATCCGCCTGAAGTCAGTCATCAACTCCATTACTGCAGTTTGCTAATTTGTATCATGTTTTATTGATAAATTAATATCTTTTATTGCATTTTAATAAGTTCATTGAAATCAATCAACTATCTAATATATAAAAATGAATTTTTGTTTGTTCATACCTTATGCGTTGCTGTACCGTTTAGCCGATTGTTATGAAACTTAGCTTATTGCTTGTACTTTCGGTATAATTACAGGCACAGCTAAAAAAATTTATTTGAGAATAAATTTTTTTTAAATGTTGGATCTCAACAGCACCTTTTTACCACTGATTAATCTCCGAATAACTGTCAAAGGAGGCATAATAGATTCAGTAGAAATGCTAAATCCAAGTTAAAGATCAATATTTTGTAATTATTGTATGCAAATGCCATGCAAGTCACTCTTAGAAGAAACAATTTTATTACAGATTATTCGATAAGTTTTCGGTAGACCAATCCTTAAAAAATTAATTAAATTTTAGCGTTTTTCGCAGTAACTTACGAAAATATTATAGTATAAATAATTTTGCACTATCTTAATCTTCAAAAAATTTTTTACTACATTAACGATTTTATGGTATAAAATTATTTTCTATATTTAATCAATTTCAAAACTAAATATTTTAATCATATTTTATAGCATTAAAAAGACTTTTGAATGAATATTAAACGAATCACGTGTACAATAGTTTCTTCCATAACCATTCTGAAAGAACACCACGCTTTACAATTCTAAAATAATACACAAATCTAATATACAAAAATGTATATTTGTTTGTCCGTATTTTATATACTGACGTAACTTTCATTCTATTTTGATAAAACATTGGCAAATTATTGATTGCATTAGAACGAAAATTTTAAGATTAGTATAATTATTACATTCTCATCTTTATCTCATACATTCAAAATAGAATTATTATTATAGATACAGAATAAGTTATGTATAATGGTAGCTACCCAGGGCAATCAGTAATTTCTCTATTTATCCAGTGAATCGTCAAAAGATATTTTGGTTATACACACCTATATTGTGTTTATTGCCTCGTCAAAAATATGCCCTTAAAACACCCATCACTTAGTCGATCTATCAGCGCAGTATCTAGAAATAAGCGAATTCAAGATTCTCAAACAAACGAGTCCAAAGCAGGTCCTTTACGAATTGCAAATCCATCTGCTTCAAAATCAGAAGAACAACATGCGGCAAGAATTAAAAGAGAGCATTTATGAGCTATTCAACCTCAACGAATACTACACATTGATTTGAATCTTTTTTCCTTTCAAAATGATGTCTACATTCCAGAGTAAATATGATTCCAAACACATTTTGTAGAATATTCACAAATCTAATTCAGTGTTCCAAACAACATCCTTCGGAGTTGACAAAGTCTTTCAAGATCAGTACATGCCACCTTTCAAAATTCATGGTATCACTGAGTTTGTTCATTTCTACCCTTTTCGGACGCTATACAAGGGCAAATATATTCGTCGCCCACGAATATATTTTGTGGGTGACGATGGTACATAAATTATTCAACGTTCCGATGCAGTTCCAGTCAATAAATACTCCATTCTATTCTATTCACAAACATGGGAATTATTTTTTCATTACAATTAGGTTACTTCATTACTCTTTTGTGGAGCATTAACGCACCCCAATGCTGTAATGAAACAAGATTCGTTGTAAATAAATTGATTCCGAATGCCATTGAGACATCTATTCTTGACAGAAATTCAAATGGAGTAGATATGCTCAATCCACACATTCTCATTATTTCCACCAACATACTTTCTTATTTTAAACGATTGCAGTTCCCTATTCGACTTAGATTCTCCAAGACTATTTGCAAGGCTCAAATCAATTACTTCAAATGTGACCATTGATTTAGAAAACTCCTTCCTAAAAATTTTTGGTGAAATAGTGAGTAGTATATTACGAGTCAAACAGCCAAGAAATTTATTTGCTTTTGCTGTAAACAGAAAAAATAGTGTCTTCCCTAAAACGAATAAAAAATATTAAAAAAAAAGAATGCATATTATTTATACTTCTTCCTTATATATTATTCAATTTCAATGAATGCATTCATTGTCGACAAGAAAAGAAATATCACTCTTTCTATCACGATTAATTAAACAAGACACCTGTTTTAAATTTCAAATGATAGCTCTAAAATTCTTTATTCTGCGCCAGCAAAGTGCCGGGTAACAGCTAGTGAATAATAGCAATATTTCATTGATTTCAAAACTAGAGAACATGGACAAAACATACAGCTATGTTATTTTTTCGAAAGCTCTGTTATTTTTTCGATATCTTTTTTTTTCAAGGTATGTTCTCATTCCACTTGAAATCAAAATTCAACCGATAACTCGTCAGCTGTTATTTGATCATTCGTTTCAGGCTGTTCTTTATCAATTAGTATCCTTGATTGCATTTTAAATCTAACAAATTAATTAAAATTGGCAATTAGTGATTATAATTTTTTTCTTTTATTTCTCAACTAGAGGACAAGGAAATAAATGAAGTTGATTTTCTTGACGATTTCCTGGTTCAGTACTTAAGACGCCACAAATACGATGTCACCGGAGCTTACAAACAAATTCGGAACTATGTTACTTTCAGAAAAAAGGAAGGCAAATTATTTCAAAGTATCTCTGACGAATATTTCACGAATGGGATAAAAAAGATTTTAAAAGTCCTTCCCTTCAGATGTCCCGATGGTTGTCCTGTGGTACATTTCCGATTCGGTAAGTATTAAAAATGACTATTTTATTTCATATTTCACTAGAAGAAATCAAGTAGAAAAACTTAGAAGAAAACAACTTGGAAAACTATCACATTTTCAAAACTATTTCAAATTATTGGAAAGCGAAAACTAAAGAAAAATGGAGTTAATATTGATTTATTTATGTTACCTAATACACTGGAACCGCTGTATTCTGTTAGAAAATTTATCAATACTTGAAACTAAATAGACCGTATTTGGAACTTGGTTTTTATTGAGAGCTTCAGAGATTTAGCTTTTGTTTATTTACTTTAACTAAAGAATTCAATTAAGAAAAGGAAAACACCAATCTTCCAAAAACTCCTTCTTAAAATACTAGCAAATTTACAAGTTTAGAGATCGTTTGAAAACGAGAATACCACTTCAAGATTTATTGTGTCTCTAATAGAGTCAATAAAAAATACTGCAAGTCAAAGAAATGAAATTTTGAGTGTGATTTTTACATCAAAATTACAAATTACTTTCAAGTTTTGAAAGATATTCTTGAGTAAAAAATTTGTTAATCAAAGCTCTCGGTGTCCTCAGTAAAGTTGTGACTTTGAGAAAATAAGGTCATGTGTTTGGAATACTATTATTCTTCAGAGTTTCAGGGCTTTTGTTTGCTTAACTTAAATAAGAAACTTAACCAAAATCAGATCAGTTGTAGATAATTGAAAATTACGAAACATTTTCCAACAAATATCAAATGGAAGAAAGAAAGGTTGTTTTAAATTTAAAAGTGGTTACGTCGCTTTATAGAAGGCTGCATAATGTAAAATTTTCTGAAGGCAAATACTTTTCAATGTGCATATATTTTTTGGAACAGTTTATTTTGAATTTTATTTTTCAGCAAAAACATTCTATAAATAACGATAATATTTGCTTACTAAAATTAATTTACGTTATGATTAATTATATCAATTATTTTTTCATGATTATTTCACTTTTTGGCTTCTTATTTCAAAAGTAATTGATTGCCTATTTAATTTTGATATGTTGCAAGAGAAAAGTAATTAAAAAAGTATTGGCATGAAAAATATTCTTTTTTCCGTAATTATACAGTCTGTTTATTCTATGTAAGAGGTTCAAGTTCTAACCTTGTTTCGGGAACCAGATAACCTATAAAGAGGTAGAAAATGTGACATTGAACCGCATACAGAAAATACACAAAATATAAATCATATTTCATATATCTAATAAATGCACCGTGAACATGTAATAAAATGTTCATTTTCTGCATTATGATGGTGTATGGAATAGGTGAATGGAATCCTGCCAAGTTGCCAATGGAGGATCTCAAAAGAGTCGGTATACTGACCTTCTTGCAGTTGTTTCGTGATCCAATGACTCAAATAAATGGAGTCAAAACGATTTATGATTTCCAAGGAACATCACTACATCATCTGAAAGCAGCCACATTTAGCAACGCATATCTTTATTACAACTTAGCCATAGTAAGATGCATTTTATTTTTTTTCCAATATTTTTAATTGGCCAATGATATTCTATGCATTTATTTAATTCATTTAGACCTCATGCATTTAAATAAACACATTAAAATGTTTACTTTATTCATTACCAATCACACAAGTCCACTCATTTAAGGATGTGGAAATTAAAAAATGTTTTTTAATTCAGGATTGTTTTAATTCAAATGAAATTGTATGAAAGACGCTAGAAGACTATGTTGAAGTCTATGACGCTATTTGAACTATGTTAAAGAAACTTAATACTTGTAATACTTACAGGATGCGAAAATGGATTACTTAATCCCAGGTAGTCCAACTTGTTACACAATATTTTGCAATATTGAGTGACATTATACCATATTGAACAATGTTGTGAATATTTTAATATCACTCAATATTGTATAATATATGTGTGCAAAGAGGGATAAGGAAAACAGGAATTGCATTTTTTAGAATGAATGGTGGATTAATGATGATAATTTCAATTTCTTAATTTTAGGTCAAAATGCAATATGCAAGCGCTCAGTTTAAGAAAAAACATCTTGTTAATATTTTAAAATGCGACCATACCTTTATCGAAAAATAGAAGTGCACTATTAGTAAAATATTTTGATTATAAAAGTAGCAAATACAGGATAATTCAAAATGAATATGGCGTTTACAAACGGCTATAACTATTTTAAAGAAAAAGAATTTATCAATAAGATTAACACATAATGTAGACGGAATTTAAAAAGTTTGTACGCATACATTAAAACTATGCTATGTGACTTCCCTTGGTCACATAGACAATACCTAGGCTGTAGTCTATACATGCTGAAACAAGTTTGCAGCCACCGACGGAAGCGTGCTACTAATTAGTTCTTAGAGTTATTTAATTGTTTTTAGCATGGAAAGTACATAACCCTGTCTTTCACATAACCCCAGATATAAAAACCGCAGGGTGTCAAACCTGTTGGAGGTGTAATCTTTATAAGGCTTAATTCTTGAGTATTGACAAATAATGTTATATTATGATACATTGTTGATGTAAATATTAAAACATCACAAATTCATTGCTTTGACATTTAATTTATGAAATAAGAGGTGATAAATATACTTACCTGAGATTGTGCAAGGGAAACTGAAAGTCCTAAGTATACTTGTCACTGAGCATTACGGGTAAGAAATATCATTGCATATTCGCTGGTAAATATGTTTACCTCTTAATTTTAGCTAATTTAAAACAACTTCAAACATTTTTTTCGCTTATAAGTTATGGAATTGTTTGAAATTCAATTTCATAAATGCATTACATTAAAGTTTGAAGCTCATTTTGCATTTGTTAAGCTGTCTGAAAGGATTGCTGCCACATTGCATAAAAATAAAACTGTTCCAATTGGATGCAATTTTATTAATAACATTTTTCCCCTGATCTACATTAAAAAATAAATTACAATGTCATAAATTACACTATTCAAATAATGAATACTTCAAAAATAAAGACAAAATATGCATAAAGTAATTAACAAAATTAGATTCTGAATTTTAAAAAATTCCAACTGTTCTTTTAAAAAAAGAATGTGGAATTTAAATTAAATAAATCCAATAAAAATAATTTTAAATAGGTATTAGAATATCTTATATATAGGTAACACAATACAATGGTGTTGGATTCTGAAAACTTTTTCAGGTGTAGATAGTAGTATTATAGAATTAATGTGATTATCAGCTATTAAGGTAGCTCAATCAAATTTTAAGCATCTGCCCTACTTATCATTTTACTATACCTTATTGAGCACTCATAAAAAAAATCTGTTGCAGGTAGAAAGAATATATACCAGATAATTATAAAGGGTTAAAGAAATCTAATGAAAATTTCATTTATTGCTTGATACTTAGCATCATAATTAGAAAATATTAACAATTTATTACTTTTAAAGTTGCCAGGCATGGCAACCCACTATTGTACTACACTGTACTGTACTTAAGTTTCCCATTATTATAGCGTACAACCTGTCTTCATATATAATTTAATGGACTTCAAAATTGTTCTCCTAACTCATAACGTGGTATTTATTTTAACCTGCTTTTTTTCCTAAGTTCATTCACAAAGATTCGTAGAAAGTTGACAGTCGTCGTCGAATTAAGTTAGTAGAAAAAAATAGTGACCTTTTATGAAAATTATCAGGGTTTTTATGACGGCAGTTTTGCTGCATTTTGTTATATTGCGTTTCTTTACCTTATTAGAATTTATGTTAAAGGCTTGCTAAAGAGCTTTCGCAAACAACACTGAATAAGCCCATTTTATATAATTTTAAAATGTAAAGAAAACACAAGTGAGCGATTAATATTTCATGCTTTTAACGCTGCCTTCTGCTCCAGACTCCCGTACTTGCCATACTCATCAAATGGTTGAACTCTACAAACATTACTATAATAACATTGCGTTTTCTTTTATATAAATGCATCGTTAGTGCTAAAAACACCCTTTTGATATTTTATAACATATTTCAAGAAATATAAATTGTATTAAGTATTAGTTCAAAGACTATAAGTTATCTTTCTTGCAGAATTGCTTACCTGGTAGATACAAAGCAGTTCACATGCTTAATGAATCTCGAACTATGACGGTTATGTGGATGTTAATCAAGCCATTCCTGCCTGAAAAAATAAGAAAGAGAGTAAGAGCTTTTGAAATAACTGGATAGACATTTTAAACATGTAGAAAATGCAGTTTCCATTAAGCAATTTCAGTAAACGTGTTTAAATAAAATTCATTTGTGTTTAAATTTTTATTAAATACATAATTAAAATAGTAATTGGAAGCGCCAAATAGGCTATGAAATAATTTTATCAAATAATTGAAACAATAAGAAATTTATTATGCCTTGAAAAATTTAATGATATTATTTTTTTATAGTGATTTAAAGGTATTGAAATGATTCTATGCTTACTTAATGACTTTCTGAAACGTAAATTTTAGTCCATAAGATTGCAATTGGCAAAAACACTTTTGCGATCGTTAATTACTCATAGGAGTAAAATAATTTCTCTTTTCCTGATTATAGTAACATATTTCACTGTAACTATAAAAATTCAAAGAAAAATATTTAATGTAAGACATTATGTAATTGGTAATTGGCCCGCTACCTCATTAGAATCAGACTACAACAGAAGGTAAAAGAAGAATTAATTAAATAATTGAATTGTATACAAAATATATTGAAAGAAGATATTTAAAATAACTCTGTGTTGAATAAATCTCATTACTTTAATTGCAATATAATAAAGCTGGTGAATCACCACTTTATGTAAATAAGTGCATTTCTATGAAGTTGAAGCACCAGAAAGACAAGGTGAAATAAGATAATAATTATGGATGGTAGGTTTCACCTCTTCACACTATCAAAATACAACCGTTTGATATCAAATGAGGGGCTATGGTGATAAAGTGTTGGCTTCGGAATCGGAGGTTTTCAGGCTCCAGACTTGATTCCACGGATAAACCGTAGGGTAAGTAGACCAGGTGCACGTTAAATCTGTTGGAGCCAAAAGTTTCCTCCTGGTGTGGGGCAGATGATTGGAGAGGGAGGTTGTCAACCCATAAGTCATCCCTGTCATCCGACGGTGGCTCTAAATTACAAGATCCGTTCCAAAATAGCCCTAAAAGGATTGCTTTACAAAGGAAAGTTAATATAACTGATCTGAACTGAACTGAATTGATATCACTTGACCTCCACTTCGTAGCCATTTGTGTACAAATTAAAGATCTGACGCTTTAAACAACCCTGGTGAAAACAAAAAATATTCTAATTAGAGTACACATCATTCGTAATATCTTAGTCAGCTTGCTTTAAAAACTATCGATAAAATCCCTTGTCATGCGTTACAGATCTATACTGACTGCAGCACAAGTGAAGGTGCTATTTCTGGTAGTGGATTTTTTTTTGTTTAAAAAGAAAATAGCATTGGGATCTGTGTAAGAAACTTTGGCAACTGCTCAATGTTGTTGTTGTTGCAATGCCACTTGGTCAAACCAAACTGAATTAGCTTAGCTGTTTCGAATTAAGGCAGAGTTGTGCGCCTCTCGTTGTTAGCGAGCACCGTTAAGGTGAAAGGACGACTTTGCTCGAACACACACAACCCTTTTTAGGGGGTGGTCGAATTCATTCATACACTCATACATCCACCAGCAAGTCCGAATTTAGATCCAAATCAGAGACTGGCTCATCCCTGATGCAGTGTCTCCAGAGGTATCGTTTTGTTATGGGTACTTGGAGGACTTTGCAGTTCCGACCTATTTAACGTGCCCCAACTGCCCTTAGCCAACATAGCGGTCTTTGGACTAGATGAGGACAGAACCCGCGACCTTCCGGTTACGAGGATGACGCTCTACCAATCAGGCTACCGCAGCCCAATGCTCAACGTTCCGTGCAGAACTAATAGCTATTAGGGAGGATTTAAGATTTTTGCATAACTGAGAGTGTTTGCCCAGACATTTGGATTCTGAGTGACAGTCAAAGCTCCGAATCCAATCAGTCGAATTTATCTGAATGGTGGTGGCATGGAAACCGCACGACTAGGAACATCGCTCGGATTGCTTGATTGCCATTGTTAAAATCATCTTTCAGTGAATTGAGTCACAGGTGAATGTGCACGGAAATGAAATTACTGATGGTCTGGCCCGAGGTGGTAGCCATAAGGATACTAATCATGGTGGCAGTCTTACTTTTTCAGAAATCACCATCCGGGTTCGGCAAGATATCTGTTATTCATGGAGTAGGGCCCCCATGCATGAATTGTATGCGTAATATCGCCCTCGATCTATTTTAATTGGAGTTGGCAACAAGAGCTCCCAAACTCTAGCTAGATTTCGAAGTGGACAAACTCGTAAACAACGTCATGTGACGGGAAAGTTTTTTCATCCTCCGCTTCCAAAATGTAATGCGATTCAAGCTGTTTCTGCCCACATTTTGGCCTGCAACGGTTTCAATAAATGCCAGCTGTTTCTAAGTCCTGAGGCAGTGCTACATTGTTTGAAGGCGTTAGAGCTCAAGGACCTGGTTTTATGTTACTGTTAAGCAGGTTGGATAAGCCACAACACTTAAAACGCATAATTGATAGGACTAAAAATGTGATTAATATTTCCATAGGAAAGGTTATTGAGTTACTTAGTTATCAAATCAGTACAATAAAAAAAATTCTGATTTGTTGCTCTGTTAAATATAAATTATTTTGTAGGTTTATTTCCACGCCAAAGTTGAAGACTTATTGAATTATTTTCCTCCCTCCATGCTGCCCATTGAATATGGCGGAAATCTCATAGAAGATGACATCAGAGACTGGATCAGAATCGCCAATATAGACCAGAAATATAATTCTATTAAAGGACAGCCAAATTTTTATTGAGAATATTTTTTATATTTAATCGTCCTGAGATTTAAATAAATATGAGATGTATATATATTACAAACTTTTATTTATGTTTATGTTGTTTAAAACAATGAATTATTTATTTTTGTGACGTCTTATAAACTGCTGTAAAGACAAAAAGTTCAACAAACACTCTACAAAATATGTAAACGAATCTACCAAATTTTTGTCATGTCTTGGGGGAGATATAGTAGATATTCACATAAGAATTTAAAGAAATTCATTATATTTTTTATTAAATTATGTATTATATTAAATTATGTAATGTATATTAAATTATGTATATATATATTATAATAATATATTAAATAATGTATATTATGTAATACATATTATAATAGTATATTAAATTATGTAATGCATTTAATTAATTAATTATTACTAACCATTAAAGGTTTTATTAAAATATTCAGTTATTTATTAAATTAATTAATTAGTGTTAACTATTAAATGTTTTTTTTTAAATAATTATTTATTAAATAAATTAATTATTATTAACCATTAAATATTTTATTAAATTAATTAGATATTTATTAAATTATTTTTATTGTTAATTAGTAAAAACTTACTCTCTGTAATTTTGGATCTAATATGGAAAAAAATTACAGTTTTAAATTTTGAATGATTTATTTTTCAGTCATATAATATTTATTTTCCTAAAATTCCATTTTAATTTAAAAGGAATTTCAAATAAAATGTTAGCAATTTAAATAAATGTTTTACTATTATTGCAAAGAAATTCAAACCAGTATCTGTATTGTACCGGTTTCTTCTGATACATATTTTACCATAGAAAAGTATTTATTTTACAAGCCTTTTTTCGGATATTGATATCAATTTATAACTTTAATTTTTATTAATATGATAATGATATTAAATATGCATTCTTTTTGTATAACAGAAAGTAAAAATATCTCAAGGAAGAAAATAATTGCAATGGCTATTTCAATGAAGGCATGCAGAAATACACCAGGTGAATGAAATCTACAAAATTTTCATCATGCTATGTTTCATATTAAAAGTTCGAAATTGCTTTGGTTTTACATTAAAAATTTAATTTGACTTCATATGAAAAGGATCATATGGGAATTAACTTGAACTAATTATTTTTAAATATATAATGCACGATATGTAATGTGAATTAAGGTTACTTTGATAAAATAAAATTTTATTTTTCTTAGGAAATTCAGAATAGTCTATTAAATTCTTTTATTTTTCTTTCTAAAACATGGAAGTATTCTTATCTAATCTTTCTAAATTGTTGCCAAACGACAAAAAATATATTTTTTAAAAATCCTTGAACAAACATACAACTGCTTTCCACTTACAGATTGCCATTTATACTTTTTTCAACTTCTAATTAACAATGATTTTGTAAAGGAATGTATGAAGCAAGCGATTTTCAGGTTAATTTGAATTATATATCAAGCAATTTCTTCATTATCTTAAGCACTTTCTTGAGGATAGCATTTTTCTGCTTATTTTTCATAAAGTTTTAATACTAATATGAGAACTAATTTAATGAGAATGAGGAACATAGATATTAAACAGAAATAACAAAAAAAATATTGCAATATTTGAGTTCTTTATTAAAAGTAAAAAGAAAGAGTACCGGCGTCTTGGCTTAATGGTAGCGCATCATCCCCGTGATCTGGGCGTTCTGGTTCAAGCATGGTTGTTCTTCAGCTATGCTGTATTAGTGAGATGTGGGAATAAGCAGGGGTTGTGTAAGCGAATGCGTGGGTATCATCTACATTGGAACTAGAAGTCAGACGACTGCCTTCTGGTGCTCAGGGCCTTAACCCACAGAATCTACTGCATCTTCTTTCCATGTTAAAACGATCACATCATCATCAAGAAACAGTAAAAATATAACGAAGCTCATAAATGAAGAAATTTAATGAAGAGTAACTTTCTGAATAACATGGCACAAGAAAACAAACCAGGCATATATGTATGCCAGTTCGTCAAATAAGAATGGTTTCATTCAGTAAATATTCCACTGGAATTAAACTAAAAATGCATGGTGAGATAAGAAACTGCCAATACGGATTATTTTTTTATGTGTGCGCCTTATTGATTAAAACTGTAGAATTAAATGACTAATAGTTATTTTTCAGGCAGGGGATTATCAATCTTTTCGATATCATTTTCAAAATTTGATGCTATAAAACCTTGAAATGTTATTATTATTTTTTTTCTTACTTGAAGAAAAGCTAATATAAGTTTATTTAAAAAAATCATAAGTTTTATATAAGTTTTTTTTAAAAAAAATTCATTAACAAATCATTTTAGTGATTTCATTAGAATAAAAAAGATATATGTTAAATCAAATGTAAGATGCATGTAAATTAACTGTATATTGTATAATTTCCTCTAATTTTAATCAAAATGATTAAAAAGATATAATAAACAAGAAAAGATATAACATTAACCTTAAAACATTTTATGATATTGTTAAGATATTCCAAATATAGACTATGCCAAAGCAATTGTTTTCATTCATAATAAAAATTTAATTTGTTTTGAAGATATTTTTTACTACTCATTTCTTGTAAATAAAGAATAAATAAATGGTGAGCATTTATAAGAAAATGTAACATAGGTCAGAATTCTTATTATACAACAAAATTTTTTTTAAAAAGTTCTATACAAAAATATTATTTTATTTTCATTTTTATTCAGAGCTGTGAGATTTTCATGGTGAGAAAAAAATTAAGGGAACAAAATGCCATTAACCAATAAATAACTTGTAGTAAACTATTCAATTCTTTTAACTATCGAAATAATTTTGTTTGATATCTCATTGTGCTTATTTCACTAGCATCTTCCCAAAATGAATGAAATATATTACAGAGCTTACATGTTCAAAATATCCTTGAAGCAATATAAGAGCTATCAAAATAATTTCGTCTGGTACCTCATGACGCTTACTTCGCTTGTTTAATGATCAAAAATTGTCGTTTGTTGTCTTTAAAATGCAGCAATGTTTAAACATGGGTGGTTTATGACTAGAGAATTATTAAATACGTACGGTAAAAAAAACTTTCAATGAAAAATAATCTTTAACGATTGAATCATCCTTAAAATTCAAATTATTTCATAATTTCATTCATTTATGAAATTTAGTTGATATAGATTATTAACTGGATTAGGACATATGCTACCATTTATTAAGGTTAATAGAGTGATTAGTGTTTTATTAATTAAAAGTTCATTTTCGTGCCAAAAATCTGAGGCTAAATCCCTCCAAAGATAAATAACTCTTCAATTTTTCCCTCACGCTAATGAGGATAGGCTTAACATGCTTTTGACTGGTTATTTCAAACGATTCTGTTTATTTTTTTAGTGCTTGATGCTTTTAAAATTAAACATTTCGAATTGATCGATATTTCGAATTTATTCTGAAGCACTTTTAAATTAAGGTAAAAAAAGAATAAAGGAAATTGAAAATTTCTAATCTGGATAGCGCTACCCCAACCGCTGTAGAAAATGCACACATTTGGTTTACCCAAATTTTCATATAAAATTAAATTTTCATGAATTATTCTGTCCTTTCTGTATTGTATTATAAATATAAAAGAGACCTCATAGAGAATGAAATCAGAGACCGACTCAGAATTGTCAAAAACCAGCAGAATTTTTTTTCTCTTTAAAAGACACAAAATTATTACTGAGAGTGATTTGAGATCTTTTTTCTGATTAATTGTTATGAAATTTGAGCAATATTATTTTGTCCGTTTTATATATCTTCTGATGGAATTTTATTTTCATTCTTTCAAATTAGCAAAGGCTATAAGTTTTCACTCTTTTTATAGATCTTATGATGCAGAAATTACTTAAAACATTTTACATGGGAATCTATATTGAATTTAGAACTACCAATCTACATGTATGTTTTTCGGATAGAATATTCTCACAAAGAAAGGATTTTTTTTTTCAAATTTTGAAATATGTTATAAAAATTTATTGTTATTTGTATATTTCTGAATAAAAATATTATTGTGTTTTTTTTATTCAGAAAATATTTGATTTACATAAAAAAAAATGTTACTAATTTTTCCCCTAAGTGCAATTTTTAAAATTTTTTAATAAATCTTCAGAAATTGAAAAATTTAAAACAATTTGTTTCAAGGGTATAAAACTGAAGGATATAAAAATGTATAAATGTTAACTACTTTAACTTATTCAAAAAAAAGGAGCACACACACACACACACACACACACACACACATATATATGTAAAGAATGGCAATGGATAGAGTCGTATACAATACATTGATTAAATAGGGCCTAAAGTTTTATTTTATGTATGCGGATAATCCAGATAATATAAGCAATATCGTTTAAGTAAGAAAAAATAACTACTTATCAGTAAAAAGTGTCTTATCCTCTGCGTTTTAGATAGAATTCATTGCGACAGAATCGAGTACATTCGTTAAAAATTCAACAAAGAGCAATTTCATCATAAACTGATTTACGGTTGATGTAGGTAATTCTGAAGGTCAAACACTGGTCATCTTTACATATCAGATGAAAAACACTGGATATATCTGATTGATTTTTAAATCTCAGCCTCTATTTGTAAGATGAACCTACAAGATTAGCGTCTATATCTGCTGCTCTTCAAAATATGCAAGTTTGGATTGTACAGTTGATAGTTAGTTTAATAATCAGAAAAGAAATATACTTCCAGCTTGATGTTCGTCCCATATAAAATAGCGCTTGTGTTAAACGCATTAAACTTAACTTCGAATTTTCTTCTATCCAATTATATATACGAATTTTTGAATCTATTATCTTCATTATTTTTATTAGTAATAAGGTAGTCCTTGTGCACCACAAAGTACAGCACAAGGCTTACAGAAATATGTAGAAAATACCAAGTATATAAATAAAAACAGATAAAAATACATATTTAAAAAAAAGCCAAAAATAAAAAAAAGACATTAAAAACTGAATCAACACAGGTAATAAATTTACAGATTGAGAAAAAAACTGTTTTGTGATAGACCAAAATACGAAGATTAAAAATGCATATTTCAAATTTGCCAATTCTTCTTTAATAACCTTACGTTTACATACAACATTAATTGCATAAATTTATATGGAATGTTTATGATTTTGTAGCGTGTATATATCCTTCAATATTGACAATATCCGTAATATCATGCAATATTTTTGAATATTCAACTATATATTATCCCACAATGATGTAAAAAAATAATGCAATAGACTGCGTAACTTAGGAGATAAAAATATAGTTCCATAACTAATTATAAACTTTAAATTTTATGATTATATAATTAAAGCTATTACAGTCATTTTACTCCTATAAGGAACCACAATTACATATATGCATGAACACAGGTCAAGATACAAATTAATCAAAGCTGATTTGTGCTGCCATCTGTCTTTCAAAAGTTTCACCATCTATGAATATTAAGTATTTAGAGTTATAGATCTCAATACAACATATGCGATGATAAAATAGTAAGGAAGAATAGGCTAATTGCAATAAACTATTGCATATTAAAAATTATGCCACTTCAATAATAAATGAGTGCAGCAACAGATTTTGTATGCAATTTCAAAATTCTAAAAATCATGTTTCTACAAAAAAAAAAAAAAAAAAAAAAAAAAAAAAATCTGCTTTTTTATCTACAATAACTCCATACATTACCCATAATATTGATTTCCTTTTAAAAATATCATTGCATAATGTAAAATTTTATTTCATTCACTGTAATGTAATTTTTAAGCCAGCATTAATAATCACCACTCGGCATCAATGGAATGGTGGCGCTCTAAAATCGATTGTCAATGCCAAAAACGGAATAGGCAACTTATGTAGTAAAATTTGGATCCCTAAAATCGACCGTAATTGACAAAAACTGAATTGGCAATTTGTTTAGCAAAATTTTAATCCCTAAAATCGTCACTGATAAAAACTGAATAGACAACTCGTGCCGTAAAATTTGGATACCATCCCTTCACAAATAACAATCAATCGATATTGGAATGTACTCGAGTGTGCTAGATGATACTTTGGGATGTGGGAAGGGAGACAGGTTTGTGGTGTATCCTGGGAAGGAAGGTTGAGAATGATGTAGAAAAAAAACCCTTTGTAATATTTCTAGTCTAAGCAACTAGTTTTTTGTAGAATGGTTACGTATTTTTGATGTAATTTTTTTGTTTCTATACAATTTAAAACAGTATTTTTAATCATGTTAAAAAGATAACAAATGGACTAATATTTACATCAGAAAAAACAAATTCTGTTTGAATTGAACATGAATAATTATAATGAAAATTCATCGCTGTGACAATTTGCCTCTTCAGACTGAAGAGAAGTTTCTGCAAATTTCTGAAAAATCGTTCTTTTTTTAATAACATAGAATTAATTTTTTTTGCTGATATTTACCGATTTTTAATTTCAGGAATTTACAATATCATGTAATTATCGATGAATTTCTTAAGTTACTTCATAGATTGTAAACGCAAATTTGTCACTTCTGGTTTTGGATAGACTGGGATTTGTACGAAGAATGAAATGTTTGGTGATTAATCGAGCAAAGCATTCACCTACGAAATTCGAGTGACTTGGTATTAAAGTAAGAGATAAGTATAAAGATAATGATAGAGCTAAATGAATTTACTAAAACACAGAGAGGCTGTAAAGAACAGACTTGCATGGACTAAAAAAAGAGAAACAGTATAGCCATTTCATTGATGTATTCGTACCCAAACATTAATGAACAGCTTAATTCTAAACCTCTAATCTAATACTATAATACGAGGAATGGTTGCCAAGTCGAAAATCGCCCCAGAATTAATAAACTCCGGTAAACTTGGGGTTCTGGGGTTTTTGGCTACGAGGAATCGATTGGCGCCGGTTTTGAAGCGCTACGGTCGAGCAGTTCGGAGTTACAGATAGGATATTTTCAAACTTTATTAGTTCGCCATAATGGCTACTTAAATTTTAAAGCGGTAACGTGCTGTCATCTACAACCAATATGGCGAACTAATAAAGTTTTATGTTTATGCTGTTGTAGGTTTATAATATGTTTCTTATGTATGTATATATGTTTGGTTTTTCTAAATAAATTTGTAAAAAATATTGAACTTCAACACACTTCAATCTTTACCTTTACTTTACCTTTGTATAGAATAGTTCCCTTTCCAAACTCTAACTTTGTATAGAATAGTTTACAATGGTGCACTTTAACCGGTTATCTTTTCACCAATGGTTTCACAAATTTTCTTTTGGCATGTATTGTTTTGATAAATCACAATTGAAAATTTAAATCTTCGAGTTAGCTTCGATACCTGTTTTTTCCGAGCGGAGCTCGGTCACCCTCTGGTTTTAATAAATATCAAGTCTTCTGATTGTTGATTATTTATGAAGCATATCATTGAATTTAGATCTACTAAATTTGGCACAAATACATTTTGAAGGATAGAAATGGGCATCTAAGGGTCCTTTTTCCGATAATTTTAATCTTAATTTAATTATGTAAAATTAAGTCTAATTTCAACGATATCAATCCATCTTTTTGGAAAATACATTTTAAAAGAATAATAGCATCAGAATGACTTATATTCCTTTTTTTCTGTAAAATTTTTTCTATTGATTTTGGTGTAATTATAATGACGAGTCTTGTGAGATATGATGTTTAGTCTTGTCTTTAAAATTTTTAAAGTTATGATCTGATTGAAATTCATTTAAGGAGAAAGTTTAGTGTAATCCCCAAGTGAGACTAAAGAAAGAAAAAAGGCCCCATATAAAAACCAGTTTAAACTAGTTAATGACTTAAATTAATTAAGACAATTCGTAATAATTCATAGAATTAATAATTTAGAAATCAAGATGTAATCTTAGTTGGTGATAAATCCTTAAATGTTTGAACTTTCAGCATCATTTTCTAATAACCCAAAAAACGAAAAATGGATGCGCAAAGACAATAAATTGCCAATTTGTTGCTAATGCCTTTTGTGACTTCAAAAAACTTCAAATGAAAACAACATCATGTATTAACTTTTGTAAGAAAATAAGACAAAGAGAAGAGAAATTACAATGCGGTATAATAGGAGATGTGATTCTAGAAAAAGTAAAAATAAAAAAAAGAAAGAAAGAATCTCTAAGCACAAATTGGATTTTTATAATAAATTTGAGAAATTATAAGAAACATCATAATATTTGGTTTTTTGTGATACTTCACATCACATTTTTAATTTTATTTAAAATTATCAATCAATATTTCAAATAATTCAGTTGATATATATCGTAGAGAAAATGTTACAAAGGACAATATTTTAAATTTAACTAAGATAAAGATTTCAAATTTGACATATTTACTTTAAATTATTATTTTTTGCAAGAGGTTTTCGTTGATTTTATGAATATTTTTCTGAGTCACCTTCGTATTCAAATCATATTAGCATCTTGAAGCATTAAATTGCTGATAGCTAAATTTATTTTTAGTTCTGTTTGAAATTCCGCTGTTGATTCTTTTGCGAAGAATCCTAGTCAATGTAAAAGATTATACAATATTAAGTAAATGCTATGACTGTATTTAAAATATTATTACTGCACAAGCTCATAAATTTCCTGTGTTTCGAATGTGCATGTGAATTTTATAACAAATAATTTGATGTACTTTTACAAATTTTATAACCAATTTTTTAATACTAGGCAATAAAAGTTTTAACTACGTTTTTAATGTGAAATGCATAAATTAAATATAGCACATAAAATCAGATATATATTAGGAAATATATTTTGTATATATAGCGTAATTAATTATATAAACATTTTGGCCAGTGGAAGACATATTTGTGCTTCAGTTCTTATCAAACCAGTTTAGATTAGTTATATTAACATCTCGTCGTAAAAACCCTTAGGGCTATTTTGGGACGAACCTCGTAATTTTGAACCTTGGTCAGATGACGAGGAAGATACCTGAGCTGACATCCTCTTCACCACACCAGTGGGAGGACGTTTGGTACTGACGGATTTATCGGAGTTGAGTCTCGAACCTACGATTCACGAGCTGTTACTGTATTACCAGGCCACTACGGCCCTCCTAACAAATAAAATGAGCCATCTGTAGTACAAAGTTGAGAAATAACCAAGAAGGGGATGGGATCATCTAATTGGACAAATGTTCCAAATCATAGTGGTGAGTCAGCGGGATTCCTCGAAACGTGGCTTCAATTTTTTTTTTTACTGCAATGGGTGCAAGAGTCCTTTAGAGACCTTTGAAAAGCATTGCATTCAGTCAAATTCCTAATAAAAGGAAGATATGCTAGCAGAATAATGCAGAGGGGATTGTCTGACTCTATCGGTAGCCATGGATTTCACCGCTTGAGGATACACTGTTTATTTCGGAATTTCCTGGATGTGCAGCTGTAGTACTTTTCTACATTACTACAGGCCATGGCTGTTTACCCTCATACTTGTATTGGCTTGGGCTTTTTGATTCTCATGTCCTACGTGCCAACAGCATCGAATTTTTGATGCTACTCATCCTGACTTTTGCTCTGCACTGTTTTAAAAATGTAAAGTTCAGAAGTATTGAAAGGCCTGAAATCTAATGGCAGAATTGCCAATCTTTAGGGAATTTATGATAAATAGTGATGAGTAATGGTAGTGAATGAGCTAATGATAATCGCACATAAATATAGTGAAACAGATTTAGTTAATCGTGTTTTTTTTTCTTTTTACTTTTGGTTTTCTGAAAAGAAACTCTAAATAAAATCCTGTTGTCCAATTTGTTTCATTTTTATTCTTTGTCAAACTTAAGAACGGATGTAAAAACTTTCAATTATATGCGGACATCTCAAATAAAAGTGTGTCCAAGTATGGGTTTTAAACATTGCAGTCTCGAAAATATCGTTTCAGAAAAGAACAAGTGCAATAAGATACTCAAATCTTAATGCAAATAAAATAACAAATCTAAGATCTTGGTTTACAAATATGGGGAAGAGATGGAATAAAATTAATTAAAAACGTCTCGTTTTCAGTACTTAATATTCATGTTCATAAACATTTGATTACCAAATTTTAAATTAGATTAAAATCCAGATTTGAAATTACAAGAGAACTAACTGGGGATTGCTATCTTGATCTTAAACTTACTTATGGCACTTTACATGCCCGCTGATGGTCTTTTACAATGATCTTTCTGTCATTTAATATGAGTATGTGTCTGTTATTTTTTCAGTAGCATTATATAGGACCATAAATACGATTTCGCTACTTCATATATCACATTCATTTGCACACCCCTTTCTACCGGGGGGGGCACATTTATACATCTCACAGATAGAACACAGAAGAACAATAATGCTCGAAATGGGACTCGAACCCGGAAAGCCCATATCAGTTGGAAGACAGACTATGCTTATACCTAGAAGCCGGCCGAAATTTATGAAGTTCCTTTTAACTCGCTTACTATTTTAGCAGCAATCAGATCAATTTGAAATTGATTAATATATAAAGTAGATTTATCATGGACAAAGTGGATACACGCCAAGTATTTAGTGGAATTGGCTTTTTGCACCCACGATTGCCCAACAAGGAAGCTGAAACTCTACCACTAGGCCATTGTGGTTCAAAACAGTTTTCGAAAGAAAATAAAACATTCTAATTCATGCATCATGAAGAAGATGCGTCTACAGTCAAATGATACGTATTCTGAAAGCGCAAGCGCATTATGATTCACTTTCAAATGATATAAATTATTCTAAATCAAGTCCCCCGTTTGGATATTTGTATTTGATGACATGATGTGCGTTTATTTTAACGATTAATTATTTCGGAGAGAAGGTTTCTGGAACTTTCATTCTGATGGAAGTTTTAGTTTTTCCTTCCATAGAATGACGATATGCAGTGGAGATTTCATGGACTGCTCATTTACTACAGGGCTCTTTAAAACTTTCATTTTAGTTGGAAATTTCAGAGTCCAAATGTGGTGAAACATTGTGCTGTGCATTGTTCAATGATTATTTCGAGTAGAACATTTCTAACTCATTCTTTAACACCGTAAGTGCGATTATTTTTGATGTCGTTTTAAAAGATTATAATTATAAATTTGAACTTATTATCTTTTAAAGTTGAATGAAACTTTAAAATTAAAGATTTTGCTTTTATTTTATGGAATTTAGCTATCGTTTTCATGTTATTTTAAATAGAGCATCATTTTGTTTTAAACTTTAAAAAGGATCGTTTTTTGAATATTTCTACAAACTTAGTTTAACCAAACTTTTTAATATAAAACACAAATTGAAGGCAATGGTTATGTGCTTTTTCCAACAAGGTGTTTGATTAGAAAGACTGTTTTTACCAAGAATGGGAAAAGCAAAAAGTTAAACGTTGCCAACTGTTTTAGAAAGATGAAAAATTTCCTGTAAAGAAACGAATCTTTTCTGTTTCTAAATGAGCGATTAACCAACGCATAAGCAATTATTTAAAGTGTTATAAATGTGTATTTCCTATTAGTACTTCAAAAAACTCTCATTCACACTTTTTTAGAAATTAAGTAATCAAAAGTATATTTACTTTTAAAGTAAATATTTTTGTCACTAACTATCTATACTAACAATAAAAATGAATAAAACGTTGAGTAAATTACAATTTTACATGCTTGACGAAAGTTTTAAAATTTTGTCTTAATTAAAATTTTAATTTGCGAGTCGGAACTTGCAACAAAATTTTAACTTAGAATTAAGAATTTTTCTGAATTTTTTTAACCATCAACACTGATAAAAATGGATATGTATGGAATGTATAGGTCGAACATTTGACCTATATTTTCTATATCTGGCATATATGCTTATTAGAGGTTAAAAATCAGGCTGAGCCTTGGAACGAATGTTTTAAAATTCTAAATAGTCATTAATTTTAAGTAAATCCCATTTAGGGAAGCGTTATACAATGTATTCTATAAATATTACAGTACAGAACTTTCTTATGACTAAATTAATCTCAAACTATTAATTTAGTTTACATAAAACTTTCAGCCCTTATTTCAAATATAGGCAATGAAATAAACCAAAAAGTTTTATAGTTGGTGAAATACTTTTATTTATAGATGTTTTTAGAACAATTAAGCTGAGAATTTATGGGAAAAAATGCGTATACGTCTGTTTTTACTCTTTTGTTATACTTTGCATCTGTTTTTCTTATTTTGGCTCATTTCATTCATTATTATATTATATTCTTGTGTACAAAGAAAAATAGGATTGCTGCATTACAAATTTGTGTAGTTTTAACCATTTTGATTAAATTTAAAATTTACTACACATAATTTTAAAATATTTTCAAATAATTTTATTGCACTCATGGTATTTTATTATAATTGACATCTAAAAACTATAGTTTAAAAAAAATCCTTTGAACGTAGTCGGGTGCCTTAAAATGAAAATATTAATATAACTAAGCATTTTAACTTTGGATTCGAATCATTGCTAAATGAAAATATAAGTTTTCTTGGTCTTTATTGAAAAATTGAAAGTGACAGATTTAACTCAAATTTTGTTACGGTCGGAGCTAATAGCTGAATAATTAGATAATTGATGCATCTATAGTTCTTCCCTTCCTTTGGAAATAGAATTTTAATTCTCTTTGGCACGCATACCATTAGCGAAGGGCAAGGATATAAAAACAAGTTCTGTCTTTTATTAGTAATATTGGGTGAGCGAGTTAGGAGTGCTTTTCTTAAATGCCTTGTTGAAATTTTAATATTTTTAACTTGAACAGTTTATTTATTGCTGGACCTTGAACATTGTAAGGTGATTAAGTAGATCAAATTTTCACCAAAATTTTAACTCAATAAAATAAAGGAATTAAGCTAAAACGCGTGTTCAATAATATTAGATTTCTTGCTGATTATTGCATAATTTTTGTAATTCGGATAAAATTTCAATTTTTGCTTGGAAAGTGCAAGTTTAATATGAATCAATGTAAAGAAATTCTAAAAATACTTTTAGCCAATTAAGGCGTCTTAACTGATGTAAAGATCAAACAATTGTCGAAAACTGAGCAGATAAAAAAAAGCTTACATTAAAAAGCTTTTCATCTAGATTCTTTAGTTGTAATTAGGTTAAAAACTGACTAGGAAGTATTTTCGCTTTTTGTTTCATACATATAACAAGTAGGTAATGAGCTTTTAAACTTAATTCATTGTTATTGCGTAGGCATACACAATGTGCCCAAATGCAGGCTTTGCGCAATTTTTTCTGATAATGAATAATCGTTGAGAAAATATAGCTCAATTCACTTTAAGGCTTTGCATTTTTCAAAACGTTTGCAGTTTTTCCAATTGGAACTTGATTGGTTAAGAAAAAATTCATATTTAAATGCTATGTACTTGAAGGACATTATGGAAAATATCAATGTTTAGCTATTACACTTATTATAAACTGTTCCCTTGTCTACTTATTCTTTAATTCGGGTTCAATAATTTGTATATCTGACATTGGCACATATTCTAAGTTTTTAGTACAACTTATCCCTACAAGGTTCTTGTGTTGCATGCAAAATTTTATAAAATAAACGTTGAATTGTTTCTCAACTTAAATGTTCTTTTTTTAAAGGTTAACATGGATGAAAACGTGTTTCCTGATAAACTTCCAAAGGCTTCCTACTTGGATGACATCTTCCTGTATACAAGTTAAAAAACTGGAGGTGCTGAATGTTGAAGACGAATGTGAGCTTCTTAAATGACTTCTAATCTTAAACCTATGATTTAAGAATCAAGTTCAATTTTCCTTCGCATTTATTTGATATAATTAAGTATATTAAATATTCTGACTTGTATAACGTAAATGTTTTATTGGTTAATCACTTTTGAAGATTGTCGATCATTGTGATCGTGAGTGTAAACATGTATTCAAAAATTGCTCTGTTGATAGAAATATCAAATGTTTACCAAACATTTAAACTCGTGTAGTCAACTGGAATTGTGAATTTCATATTTTTAGCTTGTGCAGTATACCGATTTTGGGACTTGTGTATAAATGTACAAGCTTCCATACTTGTGTTACGATGCTTCCATGTGTTAATGTATAGCTTAAATTCTCAAGGCTTTCTACAAGGAACCAAGGAAGCGTTTCGAGGTTAATTCTTCCCATGAGGCTTCCATGTATTTGAAATCATGGAAAAGAACATAGGATGAAAATTGAATACATTTTAAAAAATTCAATCAAAACTCAGTACTAAAAGTGCATTTTAAGTATAAAATTTTACTCATCTTTATACTTTCAGAGATCTTCGGGGGGAGGACACCTTGAAATGAGGATGAGATGCTTCCGGTATGGTTGTAGGATCTCGCCAACCCGGTCAGCATAATAAAAGGTGGTTGTTCTAGCCCTCCCATCGATGACGGGACGTACTCTCTATGGGGAAGGTTGTACCAAGACTGGTTATGGTCCCTAGGACTCAACCATAGTTTCTGCCAGTTGTGGTTCGTTCATTCAGTCTTGCGTGGTTAATCTGTGTCTTAGTGACGGGTCAGAGGTCAGTGATATTTCTTCAGAGGATATTTCACTGAAAAATATTAAATTAAATCAAGATGAGGATGAATTATGAAGCCTGGTGAACTATGAAAAAAATTAGGTCATAATTCAATCTATTCAGAACTCTTCAACCTAATGGTTGCCAATGATTTTCTCATTTCGATATTTGTTAAGCCTCTAATTTCCGTGCATCTGTTACTTAACACTAGATAGGAGCAAAAGACATGACGACAGGAAGTTGGTGGAGAGGAATTCTAGCTGGGAGGTTGTGGTTGATACCTGTAAAATTGTCTAAAGATGCTACGGTGAGAATTCTGAGAAATAAGTTTAAATTAAATTTAATTGTACATATTTAAATGGTTAGATAATTTGATCCAAGTATAAACTGGTATTGCCAGAAAAAGTGACATCACTTATGTAAAGGCTCTTGACAAGTTGGTTAATTGTCTGCATTGCAGTTAAAAATTTTCATTCCCTTAAGGAAAGTCAATTTAAATCCAACACTACACATCCATCTTGGAATAGTACAAAATTGTGGGAAAATAAATTCATTCTTCAAAAACTTGGATCTTGGATTTAAAAAATACTGTTTTTTAGGAATATAGCACCCTAGTTTTAGAGGAAAGTCTTCGAATTTTCGGAACATGCACGAAATTTTAATGATTTTCCTGATTACTTATCTTTTAACGGTTTGAGGCAGCATTGATTCTTAACACAACGAATAATTACTGCAAATTTCAGTCAGTTAACCTCTTCTTGATATTTCTTGTGATTTCCTTTTGTATTTGGATCATGCCAGAGTGGCATAGTTTTAATTTGGTTCATGCAATAAATTTTTAATTTGGTTCATGCAATAAATTTTTAATTTGGTTCATGCAATAAAATTTTCATTTGTTCAGTTCGCCATGGCTTCTAATTTGAATTACTTGGTAGGCTGCCCTATATACACGATTCGAAATCTTGGTTGCAAAAATACTGAAAGTTCAGTTTCAGAATTTAGTTTTCTTTTGGTTATTCACGTCAATTTTGTCCACTTCTCCGGGAGATTCATAGAATTTTAAGTAACGTTAAAGTCCAGAATTCTATTCTCCATAAATTAGAATATAATTGTATTTCTTTGGTTTATGGTCTTTATTCCACTTAGCTAATTATTTGGATTTTTTTCTTATGAACTTTTCATCTTGAAATGTTAAGTAATCTCTTTGGATTTTATTCTTATAAATTTTTCCCATGAGAAACTGTAACGAATATTTCTCCTAAATTTGGATGAAAATTGAAATTTAAAAAAGTTATATATTATCACACGTGATAAAGTAAATATGCATAATTTTTAAAGCATAGAGGCAAATTAGCAAGATCTCTATATTGTAATTTAATGAAACAAGAATTTAATTTTGAATCCGGTCTGAGCTCTTGCTGCTACTTTTCCTCAATAACATATACAGAAATCGCTCTTGTTTTAGGGTCACCTATTATAACAATAATGCCATATAATTTCAAGTAATATCTTAAATGCTATTTAAGCAGTTACGTTTATTTTTCTTGTAAGTTAAAAATGTGAGATTGAAATATCACATTTAAAATACTTACACATTAATCTCTAAACCTTCCGTGATCAGAGGTTCATCCTAGAAGCTTACTATTAAAAACGTTAAATACACAATTTTAAAATTTAATAGATGCAAAGAAAATTAATTAGTTTAGGTTAACGAAATTGGAAAAAAATCGTTATGTAACGTATACGCGAGTTATAATAAGTCAAAAAAGTGCTGAAATAGCCTGTTCTGTCGATACAGAAATACTTCCGGGTACATAGTTACTACTTAAATTTTAATCGAAAAGTGTTATCAAATCGCATAGTCCTTTTTGGTTATTGAGATGAGCGGAAACCCGAAGTTTTAAAAATTTATCCCAGTTTAGACTTAAGGTCTTTTTATATAGATTATCAATTAAGTGCTAACTAAAATATATTTAACTTATAATTTACTGTGAGTATCGTGGTTAGATGTTTTAATTTTTGGAGCTGGGTATACAAGTACCAAATTAAGCTTCTGTTTTGAGAGTAAATAACTATTGTGTGAAAGTGCTGAATGAGTTATTAACAAGTCTTGAAAGATTTTGAGTGGTTTCTATTTAAGATGAGGTTTCACATACGATTAATTGGTTGGAACAGTTTAGAGGTGGGTATACCAGCCGGCTGGTGGGAAGGTTAACGAGCAGTTGGGCAAGATGAACTAGGTATGAATGAAAAGGAGCTTAATTTGTACTTTATACACCATTATTTTATAAGAAAATTGCTAATCTTTAACAAAAATTGCTTGAAAATGTAATCAACAAAATTTATTTTAAATTTATAAATCTCTAAATTTGGCACAAATTACTAAATAAAGTAGAATATTTTATAAAGTGTTAATTTCAATAGATAAATATTAAAATCTCTGCTTTAGTCTAAAATTAATTTTAAGCTTTAAATTTTATAAATTATTCATTCAATATAATTATCCATAATCGATTTTTTTTTCTCAAGCAGTCTTTAATTGTAAATTTGCCTCCCAGTATCCGCCTCTGATCACTTAGCTTTCAAGCCTTATTTGTTTCGTTTAATTCCGTTTATGTATAAGATATTCAGATCTAACTTTGAAAATTTAATGCCTTAATATACATTAGATACTCCTTATACTTTACTCATTAATTGCAATTAATATGCATTAACCTTCCCATTTTCTTTTGTATGAACGCAATTTAGTTCCTAATTTTTTGAACTCAGCTTCGGATTCGGTGAAATTCATACGAATTGGATTATGTATTGGGTAATATTCATACACTTGCCCTTAAAATTTATTTTGCGAAATTATTTTTTATGTAAGATGTAAGTTTCCTTGCTTTTGATTCGAAAAATTTATACATTCAGCTAAACTTTTAAAGCTTTTCAAAAGTAAAAATGTGTATAAATATACATTTTAGATATTCTCTAAATTTAATGACTAATCGGACGAATTTCGGCTTCATCTATAAGTTGAACGAAACTTCAGACAGTATGAAAAATATTTATAGCATCACTAATTTACAAACGTGAAGTGTTCTATGCACTTTTTAATCAGTTAGGCGGTACACTCTAGAAACATTGTCATACTAATTGGATAAAAACAAGCGAAGATTTAAATGGATTTCTATAATCAAGGGGTATTTATCTTATTCAAATCCACCTACTCTGATGAATTTTCTAAGTTCCACATTCTGCTTTTCTTAATGCATCCAATTTGTCAGATGCATCTGTTTTCCAAAGTACTTTTTATATACTTTTGTATAAGAAGTTTCGTTAATACATATTTTGAATCATGTACTAATGTGAAGAATATTCCAACTCTTTCAAAATTGAAATTTTTCGATTGGCAGCTAAATGCGTTATTCTAAGGGTGGATGCACAAGATTGATAAAGGTCTACATTGCAGTTGCATCATGTTAACAAAAGTGAACGGGGTCATTCATGCTACCGTTGAAGTATTCTGATATCTATAATCGGAAATAGGATCAATTATTCTGGAAAGTCTTGGATGAAAGTGGCCCTTGTTTGCGTTTTTCTCAATGGGGGAAAATCCCCAGCAGTATATCAAAAAACGAAATTAAATACATTTAAATGTTAAATTGTACATCATGGATCAATTTGTGAATTTTTACATTCTTCGCTTGCATTTCAACATTCTAAAAAGTTTGACATACGCTCAACAGTTGGACAAATACGTTTCTTGCTCCATTGTATTGGTCTATATCTTAAGAATTCAATCTCTCGTTCTTGACTATTCGAGTTCTAAGTATCTCGGAATACTGCAATGTCCGAATTTCTCTAATAAAAAATGTCCTATATGCTTCAAGAATAAGAATGACTAATCATGTATTTGACGTTGATATAAATCCTGATGACAGAACCCTGTTTATCTGATGGGTGTTAAATGTACACTGGCAACCTTTGAGAATTCCCAGAAAACTCACGAATCCGAATGAATGTATAAAACTTCATCCATCGGACTCTCAGTCGCACTGAATGAAAGAGGAAATTTCGGTGATATCCTGGTGTCGCGGTCGCCGGCAGTCATTTTGCTGTAAAGATATTTGGAGACTTTTAATACTGACAATTAAATATTCTGGTGCGGATTAAAATGAATAATTCTAATGTTGTATGAATATTGATATTTAAAAATCGAACTAATCTTGTGAAAGTCAACTTTTAAGAAATTTGTTACATCAGCTTGATGGCTGCTGAATCAGTCATTTAACATTTAAAATGAACAGACTTTTAAATGGTTGGCAAATCTTAATGTTTGTGTTTTAAAACTGTTTTCTGTAAATGCTGTATAAGTTAAAGGAATGATATAATGGAATTGATTACTGGTAAATAAGTTTGTTTCAAGTTTTCAATTTAGATATAGCTTGTCATTTACGGGAATGACTTCAATACTCCAGTTAATCTAAAATGGTGGATTCACGAATGAAAGTATGAGATGTCATTTTTTTCGTATTTTATATTGTCATTTTTTTTTTTTTTTTTTGAAGATTTGCATGTCTTGTTTAAAATGTATCTTGCTGAGCATGTCAGGACTGGGTGACAAAGTATATTATTACCTGTGTATTGTTAATAAAACTCTCCAAATCTGATTCATTGAAAAATTCAAAACATCGTTGTTTAGCTGAATCAGTGTTTATTCCAAATATGAAATTAGTTTAAACATTATCATTATCTGGAATAAACACAAGTACAAGAAACTTTGTCTTACGAAAGATCATATTTAAAAATGGATAACCAGCTCATCTTAATTTTAAACTTAAATATATATGCTCAATATTTGGTTCTTTGCTGTTCTTGAGAGCATTTCAGTCAGGGATCAAGGTATTGATATTAATCTTTCCTCAATTAAGAAGCGTGTATTCTTTTTTGTTGGTAGTGAATTGCTATTTCCTTATGTCCATCAATTTCTCTATTAAAGCAAATTGAAACAACGTCATTAATTGTACAAAGTAATTTGGTTTCATTCGACTTTATCAACACTAAAGAGATCATCCGTAAAATAAGTATTAAATCAGTTGGCAATATTTTTCAATAGCTTCATAAAAATTGGATTCGATATCGTCACACTATACGAGAAATTATCACTCAATAAATTTTCATGTTGATTTTAACATGGGTAATATTTAGGTTGACGAATTTTCAAGCTGAAGGAAAATTTATCTTGAATACCAAAAATGCGTC
>JAPMOQ010051890.1:1084947-1128238 GCA_026543055.1 Argiope trifasciata
CGATATTGAAATACTAGTAACAATTAAAACATCCTCGTCAAGTCTCTAAATATTAAGTTACCTTACTATAGGGTTTATGGCTGAATGCGAAATACAAAAGGAAATCAAACTGATATTAAATGTAGAAGTATATGAATTAGTCAAAATAAGGCTGAAAGAGCATACAATATTGCATTTCGTGGGGGGGGGGGGAAAGGCACATTTGGTTACAGGTGAAACTGAAAGATGTTATTCATGGTAAAAAGACATTATCACTGAGATTCTCCATTTTTTTTCCTTATGCCTAAATTCTATGTTTTAAATTTCAACTGATTGTTGTTGCTTAACCCCCTTGGATTGAACACAAATTCGCAATGTAAAAGATCGAATAGCATAAGATAAAAAAACCGCCTCCCCTGGATTCCTTAGCTGCCTTAAAGAGGTGCCGATAGAATCAGAAATACAAGAGAGAAGGGTTGGCCAAGCTCTAGAAAGGGTATAAATTGGTCTCCGATGCAAAGGCTTTTAATGTGGCCAGAACTTAGGCCATAAAAGACCGACATTTTTATTATCATTTGTTTGGTGCAGTATAGCTATATTTGGCTCTTCCGCCATAACACCGCAACACTATACCGTGCCAGACACGAGCGTTTGAACACTCTATGGAGTGTTGCACGCCAGAGACATGCCTGGGCACTACCGTCATGCAAGCCATACTCTGGGGAAGATACTCTATTTCGTTTTGGTTCTTATTTTAATCAAGTCATGGATCTCTGTGATCTGCAATCTCATAGGCAAAGGGGATTGGGCTTAAGCTTCCTTCCTGGATCAGTTTCATTTCCGTGGATGCCCACATGAGGAGTGATCTACTGCATGCTCACTTACACGGCCTTTGCGATTATAGTTAATATGGAGATAATGCCCTGGGGCAACTTTTTTCAAATGATTAAAGGATTTCAAATATAAGGCTGCATAAATTTATCCGCGCAGTTGTTGGAGATTTATCTTTGTGTTGAGTTTCATGCTGATGAAGGTTTCGTAGAGAAGATGTGGATGCTTTTTGGCTTGGTGATTGGTCTGTTGCTTCTGACGGCTAGACAAGTGCGCATTTTTCTAATGGGTGTTTGAGGTAGAATGTTTCATGCTGGTTATTAATATTCAAGTGTGGCCTGCTCTTCGTGAAGCGTGATGTTATGCAGCTTAGATTAAGCTCAGACTAGTTTTGGAATGTTATCGCATACTATAGGTAACCCATGACTTATTGCAAATTCAAGGTGATCATGAGTAGCATGTCTTTCCCATGATCAGGGTGTATCGAGTTAGTCCCGGTTCGGGCATGATTGTTTTCCTCATGTGTTCTGTGAGGTATGTGGAAGAACCCTTCTCCCCCTGTAAAAAGAGGGTTGAGAAAGCGAGGGTCATCTTTATTTGAGCTAGAAATAAAACATCTACCTTCGAGTGCTCATGGGCCTTTACTCTGAAACTAATGCAGAAAATTCGGCTAAAATCTCCGACTGCTTAAGCGAGTTTGTCTAAGGTAAGTGCATAAGTAACACTTGATCAAGCATGCGGATTTGCTTGAATAAAGAATATATTTCTGTCGATATGAATTTTCTTAAATAAGAATATATTTTCTTGAATATAATTCACTTCAGAATCAACCTTGCTGTAGTTGATGTTCTTTTCGTAATATTCATACTGTCCTTGTAGATTCTGGAATTCAGTATATATTTATTTACCATGCATTAGACTATGCACCGTTGTTATAAACTTGATTTTTTTTTCAACTCCATGTCTACACCTATCTACAGATGTTGTAATTCTAGTATTTCCTATAGCTTGGCAGCAGCTTGAACGTAATTTGAATGTAAGAATGTAATATTTTACATAAATATGCTGGAATCTAATGAAGATGGCTTAAGAATCTTTGGTATACTTAATATATCCAGGGGCAAATATCTTCATGGCGATATTAAATGGAAAATGTGGATTTTTGCTCCACCGCAATTTTCTTTAAATCACAGTTCAAACTCACGAGTTGTTTTTTGTTCAGTTTCGAAATTCACCCATACTCGGTTAAACATCCGTTTTTTGTCGGTTCGTTTTATTTCCCTTATTTTTTAATTTGAAAAGTAAGATTCAAATTTCTTTGTCAAGAGTTTAGGAAAATACTTTTATTTCGTTAGTATTCTCTGTGTTTAAATAACTGTAGAGTTCATAGCTAGAGTCTTTCTAAGATAATATGGTGTGGAAAATGGCAGTCTTCCTGCGTACTTACGAAGATAAAATTAATATAAATAAATTAAAAGTTCATTATTAAATGTAGTTTATTATTAAATGTTTATTAAATAAGCTTATTAATAAATGTATTACTATAAAAAAATTCCTTGTACTTTAACATAATAAATATTTTGCTTAGGGTAAAAAAACTGCTTGGGCTTCATTAATATTACGTTTTACTGAAATTCCACAGAATGTTACATAGTCAAAATTTGCCTTTCTTAATTGTATTAGTTTCTAATGAATGAACCAAAATCTATTAAATATTTTGCAAAATTTTATTAAATGTTGTTGTAAATTAAAGTCTTAAAATTTATTTCCTGCGCTATAGCCAATACTTGAACCTTTAAATGAATCGGTTATTGAAACGTTATATATCATTTATATTGCTTTTAAAAATAAATTATGTAATGGATTTGAGTGGTGTGAATCTGAACACTACAAATAATTTTTCTTCCCTTCCGATACTGCAAAAAATTTGGAAACGCAACCGGTTTAAATTATCGATTTTTCAAACAATCTAAGCAATTTGAATTTTATATGCAGGAAGGTCAAAAATAAGATGCAAGGAAATAGCCGCTGTTATTTATCTTACTAAGGTTAGTTTTCTTTTTATAATTCTATTACAATATCGGAAAAGGCAATCTGATTAACTTTATACAAAATGTAAAATTTCGAAACTATAGATATTCTGGCATTAGTTACTTTTGTGAACTTTCATTCCAAGAATTACAGTAATTTTCCTATTACGTGCGATTAAAATTTTTCCTCACTTAAATCGGATATTAAATTTTTCGATGCACTTAGTTTCCGTTTGTGCTTTAGTAGCTGTTAAACTTTAAAAACATTTTAAACGCTTGAAGATTCTTAACATGGATAATTACCGGCTCGATATCAGATTGAAACAAATTCCCGATTATAATTTAAACGCTTGAAGGTTCTTAACATGGATAATTACCGGCTCTATATCTTCCATATAAAATTCCCGTTTATATGGAAGAACCCTATTAGTCAACTTAAAATTTAGGAATGAGTAAGCGGTTCAGATATTCTGATTATGCATGTTAAATGATTAAGTTTAGTTTTAATTAATTGCAAAATTTTGAGACAATCTACTAATAAAATATCCCTATCTCTGGTTTATGACCTTAATTGGCTTTGTTGCCTAGGCACTAAATTTTACCTTCATTGATAATAAATTTTGATAGAACTCCTTCTGATGAGATGGTTTCCACAGAGGATATTCATTATTATTGGTCATTGGGAGCAAAATTTAAATAAATCGTATAAATTAAAGTACCTGCAGGAGTACATAATTTTAGAATTGAGTAAAATTGCTCTACTACAGCTGTTAATTATGTTATCTGTTGAACTTAAATATATCTTGTTAGGTTTACATTCAGTTCAACGTTAAAAGGGATGTAGATTTATAAGAAAGCGAGGCTTGAAAATTGTTGTTTACTTGGTGAAGAGCAAATTGAAGCTGGTGAATCAAGGGAATGAGAGGAGGAAACGGATTTAAAGGAACGTTTTATCAAATATGAATTTGTCTTTTGGTTGTTAAGGAAATTGAGAGGGATATAAGGTTGGCGGGATACCAGCCGGCTGGTTGTGGTGGGTCTGGAAATTTCGAAACCTTAATCTGAATTAGGACTGATCGGATAACGTATCCGGATGAACTTTCGAAACAATAGAACAGTTTATGGCTAAAAACATCCGATTAACATATTTGTCCCTTAATTAGAGGGCCCTCATCTTAAAGATTCGACGGAAAATTTGTCAAATTCATCAACTTAAATCTACTTTTAACTGTACTGGGGTGGCAATATCGCTAGTTTGCGTTTCCATTTATGTGCAGCCTAGGTAGCCAATTTGCTTTTTGCTCAAGTAAGAACTTCAATTTTTAGTCTTGCTTTCTAAAATCTTCATCGGGAATAAATAATTTGATATTTTTTATACATAGAATTTAAAGTGATTTCAAGAATATTGAAGATTTTGACTCAATTTACTTAATTTTATTCATATTTAAAGACTTTTCTAGAAAACTTTTCGGATTCTCAAAGGTAAATAGTGTTAAGGCGAAAGTGATTTAAAAGGAATGCGAATTGAAATTAACAGTCAAAGGGCTAAGTGTATGGCAATTAATGAGGGTAGATAATTTGAAATAATCCCGGAGAACAAGATTTGATCATTGAAAATTAAAGTAAAAATGATTTTAAATAAGTTTCATTCAGAAGTATTGTCCTACAGATTCAGCCACATATTTAGAAAGGACTTTTATCGGGTTTTATTTTAGGATCGGCAAAAATTAATTTGGAAATTTTATAGAAGTTGTAATATTCTCGAGGTTATAATGATCGACAGTTTAGATTATATGGTTGAAAAAGCTATAGTATTCCAAATGTTCTCTAAGCTACTTTTATCCCTCAAAGAAATTGAAATAAGCATTTTCTTAGAATAATTACTCAAGAGTTAATTTAAATTCTCATTATAAACCAATTGTAATAGATACGAATGTTTCTTTTTATTTGAATGCTGATGCCAGATCGTTTTTAATTAAAATTGTTCAACTGCTTGATTTCGAGATTTTCTGAATAATTGCATAGAAATCTTAAAGGAAAAATTACATGTAAAAATGATTGAAGTAATATAAATAAATCTAAATAAAATTTAATCCTCCCCAGAAGAGGACTAATTGGTTATTGCCGGCTAACTAATTAGTCATATTCTGTTTAGTTCAGAACTGTTAGCTAATTTGATCATGTCTGATCAACATGATCAAAAGGCTTTCAGTGGCTAAATTTCCCATTTAATAACAGTTAAGCAAATGTAATCAGGCAGTAGAAAATTTAAATCCACAAGAAAACAGTTTAAAGTAAATTTTATTTTTTATAAATAAGATCAGTGTGTCAAATATTCCAGATAAGGGCTTACGATTCGTGGTTAGATCATTAGGAAATATTAATCTTTTCAAAATTCGTAAAGGTTTATTTAAAGATTCGCCATGCATAGATTTAAATTTAATTTCTATTTTGAATTTACTATACTATTTCTGTAATATCTCTTTTGTGCTTCTCAAATAATTCTGCATGAGATATTAAAATCAGTTTAAAAATGCCCGACTAGCAGAAAAAGGGTAGAAGTTTGATTTTCAAAAGTATTTGAATTTTCCGAGTTTAATATCTTCAAATTTCAGCCGATATCAGAGTGTAGTTTTCTCGAATGATTTAAACGGAGAAATATATGCTGCAATTTAATATTTAAATTTGTTTAAATGCAATTGAGGTATGTAAGCATTGAGCTTCTATGACTAGCGAAAATTGAGATTTTCTGTATATTTTAAAAATAATTTTAAGTCATTTTTACAGAATAAATCTTTTATTCAATTGGTAATGAATATTTTGCGGAAAAGCTGCCATAATAAAATATTAATTTTCAGCCAAGCGTATTTGAAAAATGGTAAATAGAGTAAAATTGAATGCAAAAAAACATCAAATTCTATAATGCTTAAAATCGTTTTTTTCCCTTAAACACAGCCATTAAAGAATAATTTGAATGAATAAATGAATCAATTTGAGACTTTATAATTATATTTAAGGTAGGGATTTATATATGAATTAAAAAAAAAATTCTAATAAGAGCCAGCTTTTGCTGTTCACACAGGTGATTTATATATTTTTTGAATTAAAAAAAATAAACATAACTTCAAATGACAGCTTAATTCTCGTAAGTTCCTCTTTTATTTTCAGTCTCTGTCCTTTAATGCAATTTACTCATTTTTTATTCAAGAAATCCGAAAATTTGTTCGAATTAAAACTAATGTAAAACTGGTATAAAAATGTTTAATCTTCATGGAATGTTAATCGGAAATCTATAAAAACAAACAGCTGCTGAAGCCAAAGCAGTGTGTTATTTCATAAATGTTTTTTAAAATTAGTTTTATAACTAAACAAGTTAAAAAATGGATTAAAAATTCAAGATTTTAACAAAATTAAAATTTCAGTTAAAAACTCTACAAACATAAATTTAGACTTTTAAGTGACTTGCCATCTTTCACAACACCACAGGACTTAAATTAACCATTGCATTATCTCATAAAAGTCTTAATAGAAATTGACTTTATTGGCATCTTTCCTAGTTTCTTTATAAGTTTGAATAGCATAATTCTGGACATTTTTGTTAAAAGTCCCGCTGAAAATTGCTACTCCTTCATTAAGTTTGCAGTATCCTTTATTTGTATTCATTTTTTAACTTATCAAAGTACTACTTATTTGCGGAAGTTGAACTATCCGGCTTAATTTGTTTAAATATTTTCCTTGAGCACACTTCACTAAATATTCTTAATTTGTAACATTTTTATTGAATAGAATAAAAATTTTAATCCTTTAAATTAGCAGGTTTTTCATGGATATTTAAATGTAGACAACTTGTATCTCTATCGTTTAGAATTTACAAGAATAGCGTATGAAAAAAAATGCAACCTCTTCTTACATGAAAATATTCTTGAAACTTAATTTTACGGCTCCAAGCATAATTTTCAGAGCATTTTCTTATGGAATTGGATTCTGCATAAGACTGCTGTCCTATTCACACTTATCTTTCCACATAATTGGATCCAATATTAAATTTTCCTTTGGAAATTCAAGATCTTATTAAAATTATTTGATATACTTAGCCATATGGTTTCGGTGCAATTTGAATTGCGGTTGACTTTTCTAGAAGCACAAAAGGCACTTTTAATATTTTTTCCTGAGTTTATTCTAATACATTTTGACAACTGCTTTATATATAAACGAAGAAAAATAATTTAGAACCTTTTTCTGGTCTCTAGTGTTAGGAAATAAAAATCAGAAAGAAGCCCTTGAGTAAGATGAATATGAGGCTGCAAGTCGAAGAACCTCTTTCAGGAATTGCGTTCTCACCAACTTCTACAAGTTTTGATCTTTCTAATCGGTTGATTATTTAACGTTTTAATATATTTTAAAAATCACTTTGGGAGTTAGCAAAATATTTTTTTTATATTAATGATTCATATGCTACTTTTATTAAATATATGGGCAGATGTTGTCCAATAATTAGCAGTTGAATATTACCGTTTCAAAGGAAAACAATTGTGGATTCTAACAGTCGAAATCAAATCTCGAATGTAAATTGATCTTCCCTTATATCAAGGCAAGAATGACATCGCACTTCAATTTCATGAAAGATGCCTTTTTCTTTAGACTTTTAATAGCATTGTATAGCACATAATAGGATATTAATATACATCAAACTATGAAATTAAATTATGGTCATTTGATTTTCTTGTTTGAAAAATGGTTTGAATTTTTCTTGGTTGACATTTTTGAATTGCCCAAAATGTGTCGGCAATTCCTGGTGTCGTATCTGACAAGATACATTCTAATCTTGGTTTGTTTTGGATATTTTGTCATGCTTCAACAGATGTTTAACCTGAGAAGTCATTCGCAGTCCTGATTATTCTAACAATTCTAAGTAGATCCTAGCCGATTTCAGCTGTTGACATTAGTAACTAGAAGATTGGGTTGATACTGATTGGGAAATAAACTCTCGCTTCTCGAAAGGTATAAGGAATTCCTTTTATAACCACTTCTGGCCACATGAATATCCCTTGATAAGTCTCCTTTTTGAAATAAAGAAGGGATATTGATGTATCTTGCTTGTCCGGATACGTCTAGTTAAAAATTCTGTTAGTGATGACTAATTTTTCATTGTCATGGAAATGTCTGCTTTTGCATACTTCTTACGATTTGATAGGGGTTCAAAACGACTAAGCATGTCTGACTTTGAATTCTGCTTTACTTTGCTGTTTGAAAGATTCAAATTGGTTCATCAGTATAAACACGAATTGGTATAACTCGGCTTAATTAAAGAATAAGCAAATCTGTCATGGATAACAATCATTTTTGGAATTTCACTTTATATTTCCTCAGTCTCATGTATACGATGTTAGTTGGTTGCTTAACAAACTGCTGACTTTTATAAGCGAGGCGGAAGAGTTTTTATACTTTGAATCGTAGAACTGTTGCTCAGTATTTGATACTAAGTTCATAATTCTCTATTCTCCAGAAAATTTGTTTTTTTTAATTATATACATTCAAACATTGATTTGAAGACACTTTATCACTATCGCAATCTTATTCATCCATTTGCTTTTAGAATTTTTTCATCTGCCTCTTCTCCAAAATGTTTTCTTACTATTTTACAGAAGGTTGTCGGATATTAATACATCTAACTTTTAAATGAATTTTTCCCCCGAATTATGGTAAATTGATCGATCAAAAATTCAAATAGTAAAAAGGTTTTTTTTTCTGTAGACAGCACATCATCTCGAATATATCGTGCATACTAGAATTTCATTGGAGCACATTGTATTGATTTGTCTCACGGATTTCTGTTGCAATATTTCAACAGATCTGATAATTCTCTTGGAATTTCAAATAATTAGATGCATCTTCTAGGCCCAACTCTAGTCACTTAAATTCCTGAGAACATGGTTGGGAGGGAATAAACAATATTTCTGCTCTAAAATATGTAACACATTATCTTTTATATCCTGGATTTTGGCCCAAGAATGTACCAGTGACAATCCCACTTTTTGTTAAGTGATTTTGCCAAGTTCGTCTAGAGATCTGTCGATTGGGTGGCATTAGTGATGGATCAAACGTCATTTGAACAACAAAAAAGGGCAGTCTTGTGAATTAATAGTGGTCCAAAGTGCCAGTTTGCCTCTAGAGATCTCGCTTTATTTTGATACACATCTTTGTCAGATGGTTGCCTATCTAACTGTTGGATCTTTTGAGAGTTGTAGTTATTTTTATCTATCTGTTCATGGTTACTAAATTAATTGTTCAATTTTAGGAGCGTTGAGAGAGTTTGCACTCTTTATAATTTGAACAAATTGGCTAAGTTTTTACATTTAATATATTTGAATGAGGAAACAATTAATCAGTGTTTAATATATATTTACATAATGAAAATTATTTCGATTTCGCATTTAATTCTTAATTGCAACTCTCCAGTTTCAACCATGTTAATATTTTTTAGAGTATCAAATTATCTTGTTTGCAAAAATCCTGAAGCATGCATTTATCAAGATCTTGGGGTTTATACTTTGACTATTACGATACTTTTTTCAAGGTTTGTAAATATCTAGAAAAGTGTAAAACGCCACCTCTTAGAAACAAGATCCGATATCGCCCAGTCCTGTAACAATCGAAATATCTTAGCACTGTCTGTCATGAATTATATAAATAAACGCAATTCACCAATACACATAAAAGCATTCTTACTGTAATGTAAATTTATTGATCTGGTTTATAATTTGTGTATGCATGTACTTTGTTTAAAATTAGTTAACTGTGGAATTTTATTCCAGGGTGAATTTTAATATTGTATTCTATCCATTTATAAGCGAACTTTACGTTGGAATCCGATATTATTTTTTAATCTTCCACATGTGTATAGTTTTTGGCAGCATGAGCTATTAACTTTTTTAATTACATATAAAGCTTAAACTATATTTCTTAGCTTTTATATCGGAAAATGCTGCAAAATATCAATGTCAAACATGAAGCATTGTATAATCTAAACCTTTTAAAATGTATTTATTTCAAATATGTAATGCATGTGTAGTTTTGCAAATTATTACATGCTAGTAATATATACATGCGCTTTTACCTGCCATTAGTTCAAATTGAGGGATAAGTTTTTTAAAATTTTGATTTAATTGGATTATATTGTTTGAAACACTTCTGCAAATGAAACGACAGTTCTATTTACCACTTTTGCTTTTGTAAAACAATACGTTTTGAATTTTCCTTTTTTTGTGTTAAAACTTGCATATTTACGGTTAAAAATTCGGTATAGCTCTGCTTCTGCTACTACTCATTGCAATATAAATTTGCATTATTATATTATGCAAAATATTGGATAAAATATTCAGTTGAAAACTGAGAAATGCTATCTATCTTTCTAGAATTATAATGATTCTGATCTATAGAAGAATCTTGAGTATTACATGTCCTAGAAATGTTTATTTTGTAAATTCCTGAGACGCTCGCCTTAGCAGAAAGAAAATGTAAAAATAAATGCTTTACACAAATAAGAAGGCAATAGAGAAGAAATCGTGATTTTTGGAAATTGGTAGTTTAATTTTATGGTTTTATAACATGAAGCATTTGGAGTGAAATTTTGCTCAGTGTTCATACTTTAATCTTCTGTTATTAGAAATGATATCAAATTTGAAATAAAAATTACTGAGAATGCTAATGATTAATAAGTTTGAAAGAACATGGCGCAACTTTTATTTTCAATCCTTTTGGTATATACTTTAAATCTTTCGCTTATAAAATGTCTTTCAATTCTGTACATCCTTTAATATTATAAGGAATGTACAAGCTTATGTATGTAGTTTTGTTGATCACAAAAATTTATTTTAGTGTTAATTATTTCATCTTCAATGTAAACTTTATGTTCTACTTATATTTAAGATAGTTTTCATCATATGCTAGTATTACTGTTAGTAGAATTGAAATTTCATTCTATATTATTGTGTAACTCCATGCATTTAAATTTTCCTTACAAGTAATATTCCTAATGATTTACTTCCTGTATAATTCCAAATGTGTTGTAATGACTTGATGTATTTTTCTTCATTGATGAATAAATGTTTTTTATATAAACGCAACGAGTGACTTCCTTTAGAATATTTTATTTCTCAATGGTGCGTATGTGAAATATTGCTTCTAAATGAAATTTTGCATTTTGGTAAGAAAAGTTAATACGTAAATATGTTGAATTTTAAATATTGGTCTTAGTTGCTTCCAAATAATGAGGATGTAGAGCAAATTTTCTAATGTAAGACTGATATTTTCCATCTAAATTTTTTCATAAAAATAATTTATCTGTTAACTCTACAAAAGACAGGAATAGAAAATTTTCATACCTAAACTTAAGGAATATACATTCTTGTAACAAATTATATAACATCGGCATTCCTCTTAGATTAAAATAGGGTATTTTACCTATTTTTGCTATCTTCACTTGTTTAATGAAATTATTTCCATTATCTATATCCTTCAAACTTAGTAGAAGAATTTTTCTAGTTGTTTTAGAAATTCATCCTTGAGTGCAGTTTTCTAAGTGAAGTATGTGCCTTTTAAACTAAGCATAAGAATTTCCACAAAAAACAAAAAAAATAAAAAATAAAAATGGTAGCGGTTAACTTCGAATTTTTTTTATTCAAATTACTTGTTAACACCAATTTATATTCTAAAACCATAAATTTTCACATTTTCGATAGCTTCATGAGATGCCAAATCTATTAATTAAAAATACCAAATGGACTTTAAAGGATTCCCTCATTGGTATAAATCCCTAATATTAGAAATATTAATTCCTATTTTGTTAGATATAAAGGCTTAACTTCATGATAAATCTATGCTACTTATCCAAATCAGTCGTCATTAAGATATAATCCAGGATTTACATCCTCTTGAGTTTATCGAGTAATTCTATATTCCTCTCATCCTATGCAATTTGGAGCGTTGCTCACTTCTAAAATGCAATGGAAGTTGTTGCTAAGGTGGAGAGATGATTTGAGTGCTTAGCTCTATTGCTTATGATACAGAGGAAATTATGCATTATAATTCACAAAGGAAAGTTTAGAAGGTGGAAAAAGGGATAGGTGAAATAGGAACTCCTTTTTCCTATTGCGCAATATGCATGGCATCATGACTTATCCCATATATTTAGGTAAAATATTTAATGATGTAAAATGTTGGTATTCCAGGCGTTCTTTTTATTTCATTACTAACCTGGCTATGTTAAATCCACTCTGTCCTTTCGCAAAAATAGATATCTCAAACTTCCCAACTTCCCAAGTCTGTCTTACCAATATTTACTTGAAAGAAATGAGAGGTATTTATCATATCAAAAGTTGTTATCCTAGATGTAGGAAGCAAATCTCATCTATAAACGCAAGAGTGCGCACAAAATCAGATTGAAGTTTCAGCCATCAACACTCGGTTACCTGCTACAAAGCAGTTTCATTGATGTGATTCACTTCATGCTCTGATTTCTGAAGTTTACTTGAAGATGTACAACAAAGCCAAGAGTTCACATAAGACACAGTAAGAATTTAAGACCCATAGAGGACACAAAAGAATGTGATCAATGAAATTAATAGTGAAATGCTTCATTGCTTGAAGAGAATCTTGGTTTTGTTTTCATAAAAGCATAAACGTTCCTTTAAAAATGGTATTTTATTGTAGAAGTGCACAGTTTACCCTCATAAGTACATTTTTTGCTCGAAAGAACTAAACTCACTATCATTAATGCTAGTAAACTCATGACGAATGGGATCATTTTGGAGGTTAAAACACCACAAAAGTCCTGATGTTGTAAGCGTTTGCTTATTAATCTGGCAAAAACATCTTTTCGTTTTTTAAATGATGGGAGTGCTTGAAGGAGAGGAATGTCAAGTGAGGTGAAATATTTAGTTTCTATAATTATTAGATGTGATCTAATATTTGATCACAAAATATCTTGAGGAGAGATCCACTCTATCCACTTAATTCTATTTCACTTACTTAACGGGAATACAAATGATTCTGTGTAAATGTAATGAAAAATAAGTGAACTTGAATGGTTTTTTTCGTATTCATCCATCTATACAGCGCCATAATGATTCAACTTATACAACACGATCACTTACGTTTAACTGATTCTATTGCTATACAAATAGATCTTACGAACCAAAGAAATGACATCTTGGTGAGCGAAAAATTCGATATCCAAATTTTAAGTGTTACGAGAGATTAGGGAAAGACGTCTATGCATGCTGGTATGGAAGTAGTCTTGGAGTGTGTTGAGAAAGGGAATCTGCATTGTGGTTAGATTAATCGGTAAATACTTATAATATTTCCACGGTCTGTTTAAAACTTCCAACTATGAGAAATACATTTGCCTTTTTTCTAGTTTTATATAAATGCTGGAAACCATATTTGACAGATTATTCAAAATAACGTTCACAGTTTTCGGCATGTCTTCTAGTGATAAGAAACTATTATCAAAGGTGTATTTCATCTGATAAAAGAATTGCACGCTACTAAATCAAATATAAAAGTGGATAAAGATATTTATTTTTAGGAAAGATAAGGATGAGAGGCTCACCCCGCACAAACATGTGCAGTTTTGAATAAAATGTTTAAATTTTTGTTCTTTCTATAAGATGTTTCGGTCATTTTTCTTCAGAATTAGTTTAGATCCTTGCTTCTGGAGCAGTCACTGGAGCACTGGGTCTAAATTAGTTTGTGTTGATATCTTTTGTCTTCAGAAATTTTAAATTTTTAGTTAGGATTAGAACTGATTTCCCTTACACTTTCTGGGATATAGACTTCAGCCGACTACTTTGCAAGACAAAAGCAATTCAGAGTTGCATCAATGTTTGGCGTAGTCAAAAATAACAGATTTGGTAGTAAGATTTCTATACTAGTGATGTTATAGCTATGAAACGATCGTCATCTAATTTTCATTTACTCTAAGTTAAGGCTGAAGTAATTTTTCTTGATTTTTTTTAAAACCATCTTTAAGATGTAATTTTTTTTAATTGAACAACCGTTTTAAGAAAATCATGTCACTTAATTACGAGTGAAGTCATTGTTAAAGATTGGTCTGAATGCTTAGGCTGAAAAAAATTGAACTTACACTTATGCAAGACGACATACAGTCGCTCCAAATCAACTCAGACAAAAAAAAGATAACCCATAGTTACATTTTGTGAATTAAAAATGATAAACTTAATTAACTAAGTTTTCAACTGTATATTTATTGCAATTATAATATCAAATAAAAATTATGAATTTATTTAAACCAAAAATTATGACAAAAAGCTAAACAAAACAAAACAAAAATTAAAGCACAAGACAAACTGGGAAGGATAAAGATTTTGAAAAACATTTAATTTTTCAAAAGAATTTCTATTTTGTTTACAAGTTCTTTTTATAAAAGTTTTTAAGACTATTGGGCGTAAATTGCACACATTTTTCAAACAAATTAAGTTTAATATTTTCTAATTCCTTTCAACAATACCCTTTTGAACTTATCTTTACAAGAAATGGCGTGCTCCCTGACTTTTTTTTTTCTTGGAATATTCCATTAACTTTTTGAACGAACTTATATCGCCATTTTTGGGTAGAGTTTTTATGACGTACGAACAATTATGTTGAAGTCAAGAACGTACTGGATAAGCTTTATATCTCTAATCATTATCATGATGAAATCGCCTGTTATTGCCAAGGGAAAGTTTAAGCATATATTGTTGTAATTTTTTTTATATCAAGGTACACATTATGATATATCTTTTCCTTAAAATACAGGGTTCTTGTACCAGTAACTGAAAGTTAAACCCTGAACTTACTGATCCCCAGCCATGCTTCACAGCTGCTTTGAAATCGGAGTGAAAAATTCCTCGTTCGATTTCCTCCAGACGTAAGGCTTGTCATCGGATCAAAAAATGGTGAACTTACTATCGCCGTCAATAAGACGGATTTTCCTTATTGGGAAATTTTTTTTCCATATTCCTTGCGAATTTAAATCTTAGTATGTTCCTTCATTTGGAATCTGCATTATGGTGCAAATTATTTATTCTAGATTTGCTAATCTTTTCCCTATTTCCTTTTTGAGCAATAATAGGCAAGTTAAATTAGCACATCTAGAATAAATAATTTGCACCATAATGCAGATTCCAAATGAAAGAACATACTAAGATTTAAATTCGCTAGAAATATGAAAAAAAAATCCCAATAAGAAAAATCCGTCTTATTGACGGCGATAGTAAATTCGCCATTTTTTGATCCGATGACAAGCTCAACGTCTGGAGGAAATCGAACGAGGAATTTTTCACTCCGATTTGAAAGCAGCTGTGAAGCATGGCTGAGGATCAGCAAGGTCTATTTATCTATGTCAAAAATACTAGTTTAGACCACAATGGCAATTTTTTAAAATTATTTCTTGTAGTTTAGACTTTCCTTTTTCAAAAACAGTTTTTTTTATACGAAAAAGGCCTGATACATCTTACTGGAGCACGTTTATCAACTAACATTTTTCTTTTTCTTCATTTTCCTCAAAACTTTAATATTCGTTAAATTTCTCCACTGCTAACATATCTCAGTAGAGGTATTTGCCTAAAATTTTCAGCGTCTGTTTTAAATCATATGGACAATGAAATGAACCAAGTCTTATTGTTGGCGAAATACCTTTTCATTTATAGGTGTTTTCAGAAATATTAAGCTGTAAATTTGTGGAAAAAAAGGAATGAATTTGTATATTTTTATTCATAATTTCTTTGCATCTCAAAATGCTTCTGAGATTTTGGTTTATTTCATACTTTATTATATTGTTTAACTTGTGCACTAAGAAAAATAGGATTGCTCCATTAGTTTTGTGTAGCGTGTTAATCATTTTATTTAAATTTCATTCGAATTTACTAAAAAATCAAAATATATTATAATTTCAAATAATTGTGTTGTATTTTGTTTTATAATTAGCAATACACCAAAAAATATAATTTTAAATAGTTTTTTTAAAAATCCAATTTTTTAAAAATTTTCCTTCGAGCGTAGTCGGATACCTTAATAATCAATTTTCTCAATTCTCGGTTCGCTCATTTGCCTTGATAATTTAATTAATACTTATTTCCCCAGTAAATGAAAATAATATAAGAGAGATTCCATGAACAATTTCAGAGTTAACCATAAAGTTGGCAATGATTTTTATCCACGGCTACAATTATTTGGGATTTAATCGTGAAATATCCGAGTATGGCTTACGGACTCTTTTTCAGAAATTGTCTAAATCTTCACTTGCAATTTATAAACTGGAACTATTTGGTTTTGTTTTTAGCTCTACAATAAATTCACAGTACAGAAAAAAAAACTTTCTCCAGTTTTTTCTAATCCATTTTAGTTAAAACATTTTGGCAGAACAAATTTTTTCCGGTGGTAACTTGTAGTGATTATATAAAAAGGAAAAATAAGAAAATATTACTATTAAGAGCATTTCATTAGCTTGAATATGAATGAACAAATGGTTTAAGAAAAATTATCTGCCCTATAGAGTGACAATGGATACATTCTTGCCCTTTTATCCATCAATTATGAGTGAAAAAAAGTTGATTAATAAATTTAGTAGCCAATTTAATTAATACATTCAATTTATAATAGCAACAATTCTTTTACCGGAAAAGGAGAAATTCAACTTTTCTTATTATTCTATCATAATTTATTACCTATACGTTTTTTTTTTCGTAAATTTGTTAATTATTTGTTGATCTGCTTCGTACATAGGTATTTTTAGCCTGAATGCGTTTTTATCGACTAACTAGATAAACATTTTGAAAACCGGAATCGGAAGGTATCGAGCTATTTCTATTTCTAATCATTTGAGCATGCTAATTTACTAAATGTTCATGGTAATATCAAGCAAAAATATAGTAATATTTTATTCCCATTGAAACCCCCAGTAGAATATATCCCTTATCATAAGAAGGTGCATGTATAGTATCATACTATACAATAAGGATATGCCTAAGTTATCATAATTCCGATCTTTATTTTCATATACTTCTCCAAATCTAGACTTTTCTTCGCTAATATTTCAAAATTATTTTGTTTTGATATTTTTTGAAAGAAAACACTTTCTAGTTTCACAATGCATAATTGAGCTCTTAAAGTTTAAATAAACTGTTTATGCACAAAAATGAAAAAATTAATACTAACGAACTCTCTGTTCACTGGCAATGAACAATATCACATTGAATAGGCATCAAATTCTGTTCATTTGTTGCTGTTACAATGCAGAAAAAATGTTTGATATCGAGTGTAAAAAGTTAGGATGGACAAAACGGGAAAAATTATTTGTCAAAAAAGAATTTTAGTTCTCAAGAAGTTTGTACATGGAAATAAAAATAATTGTTGTTGCTCTTACTTGTCTCGGATAAGCCCATAGATGATAGGATTTTTTTTTTTTGCAGATTGGAATTTTTTTAAATATCGGCGCATGAGTAATCTGATCGCCATGTTATTATTTCAAACTGGTTTTAACTGACATTTCACGAAGGAAAATTCTGGTCTCGAGAAAAAATTTTTACAACTGGATTGATTTTGAAATCATCAAAAATCATTGCTTTTCTAATTGATGGCTGTTTCTGCTGTTGTTCCTTATGACACTTGTAATAGGCAAGTCCGCTGAAGAATATAGTGATTTAAATCAGACTTTTGGAATAACTTCTGAGAGTAAAGACCCCTGAGCATTCAAAGGCAAAAGTCGGTCTTCTATCCTATCTGAAGATTACTCACAATCTCGCTTACATAATCCCTTGAAAAGTGCCCCATTCACGATTAGCTATATTTCCTGAGACAGATGCCCTACAGGTTAACGCATTTCATTGTTAAAGGCAGCCAGCTTTCAAGTTACTGAAAATCCTTATCTTTGTCTGTTCGCATCTGGTTGTTAGACCACACGTGAAATTCATTGGGGGGACGCTTCTTCAAAGGAAAGGTGTCACAAAGCTGGATTTCAGGTCGTCCTTTTGTGATGGAATCACTGACATGTGTTCCAGAGCGGAATGGTTAGAACGCGCCATTGATGGATGGACAGTTCGAAGCCATGAAAGACAGAGTCTGGATGTTTGGAAACTTTTGCTGGGTGATTGGTCAATGGAAAGCTGATGTGGGCAGTATCTTTTGAGGAGGTGGACTTTTGAGAGTGAGAAGTGAGAAACCGGAGAGGAGAGAAAGTTTTCAAACTGTGGATTTCCCCGATCCACCTTGGTAGAGGTTTTGACTAGCACCCAGTTAGTTTTTTTTTTTTTTTAATTATTGGAATGAATGAATGACTCTTTCCCTGAACTATTTTTACGATAGACCTTCAACCTACAACTGTTGTGTAAATAGCAAATATTTAACCTAGATTAGAGCATATTGCTCTTTTGTAAAATTATAAGGCTGTAAATAAAGAATTTATCTGGAATTCCATTGTCTCATTTGATCGGTGGCGATCAAGCATTTGCATCTTTTTTACGGGAGGTGGGTGTTTCACATACCTCACAGATAGGACACAAGGTAAAGAACAGCCAAGCCCGAATCAGGACTCGAAACCGGGACACCCAGATCATGGGGAATTCACTCTATCCCTAGATCAAGACCCGGCATGGGATTTTTTGCAGTTATCAAGAAAACATCAGTACTTTCCATTACAATAAAATAACAAAATGGAAGTTTTTATTTCATTCGTATTTTTTTGCATTCTTAAAACAAACTTATACTTAACAGTGACTAATATAAACTAAACAATTATTAATAAAAAATACGTAAATATGTTCATAACATGTATTAAAATTATAGGAGTATATGAATCTTCTGTGTTTAACATTTTTACAATGTATACCATTTACATTTGAATTTGTATTAAAAATATACTCTTCACATACATGGTTTTCGATCAATATTTATTTACTTTCTTAATCTATGCTGCCACTAAATAAATCACATAATCCGCGAAACATTTGTATTTTTCGTCAAACTTAATTTGTAATACTTTTAATGGTGTTCTAAGAAGCTTAATTTCCAATAGTTCTAATTCCAAGTTATTTGATAAATTTGATAATTTCTATAATTATTTAGAAAAGCAGTTGTACAGTATTTTAATACTAAAACTTAACTTTTTGAGAAATGATGCTTCTTATTTAAGACCTTAATAGCTTAAGTAAAGGTTAAACAACAAATTTAGATAACGATTTTCTTGAATTTAAGAGTTGAGAATTCTTTTTAGTACGGTTTTTAAAAGAAATTAATAAGAACAGATTTGTATAAACAGAGTTTCAACAATTATATAAGTAAAATCAAATCTGATTATCTGTAATTCAAGGAATTAAATATGCATTTTTATGTAATTTTAATGATAATTGCAGAATGATAATTAGATCTATAATTTTAAATAATTTCTTTGATTTATAATTTTTTGAATTTTTAAGCAGAATGATAATTGGATTTTTTAGGAAAATGTAATTTTAAGTCTTTTATAATTTAACTTTAATATAATTTTTTGGCAGAAATTCCATATCACATTTTATTGAAACCAATTTTTTAGATTTCCTATTTTTAATATCCTCATAATATTTGTTGCGTGTATATGCATTAAAATGTTCTGGTATTGCTTTAGAAAATGCCAAAAAGTACCAAATAGTGCCATTCTTGCTGTGCTAATCAGTGCATCAGTGTCAAACGACATTGATGTGTTTACGCTAAATGTTCAATAAAACGATTATGCCAATCAAAAACTGTCGCTTGTTATTAAAAATAAAGGCCTATAATACAATTATCGTTAAAACAGGTATAAATAATATTTTTAATGAAAGTTCGTGTTTGTATAGTGGCCGATAATACTAGTAAAACAATATGTCATCGCTGAAAATCAAAAAATTCATCTGAAGTCGACAGAATTTTTATTGATATTATAAATTATTTAGGTAATGAATCACTTAATATTATCGCGAATTGTTATAAAATTAACTACTACGTAAATAATGAAACAATATTAGTTATTGTAACTACAGTAACTAGTATTGCTGTCTGTTCTTATTATAATTGAAACGTTGTACAACTTTGTCTGATGACTTTCTCAAAATTATTACCAGAACACCCATAATCATGTTTGCTGATAGTTTACCAGTTTATTGCACAATGTATAGATTGCAGTTACTTTTTCCTACTCCATTAAAATCATTTCTCTTTTTCATAATAGCAAACTCACGCAGAACTAAAAAATGCATGATAAAAACTAATATTAACTAATTCTTAACGGAAGAAAGGCTTCAAAATGATAACTTCAAGGAAATGCATAAAAACAGTAGAGAATAAAATAACAATTGTCGTAGAGAAATTCAGGAGCCTTTGGGCTTTCCACATAATGTCTCCAACATTTCTGGCTGCATAGCCTCTCTCAGCCAAGGAGTCATATCATAATCTCCAAGTTCTCCTCCGTAGGAAGTTGGTATCATTTGGGAAGGGAAAAATTCCAACAGTTCCTTAGGAGACGAATGAACGTGAATCTGAAAGGGAAAAGATGAGTTTTGATTCTTATTTTACTTATTTGTAAGCTGTGTATTAAACATGTGAATTAAAAAGAATTCTCTGACATTTTATATCATTATTTCATTTAGAATAATTATGGACTACGGCAATTTGATTCCTTTTTTCTAGATATTATTTTATAATACCCTTTTTATGTATCTGTTTGCATTCCCTCGTTAATAATAAATTTATTATTAGAAAAGCATTGTCAATATTTATAGTCGACGATAATATTTACAAAATTAGATTGAGAATGTTTGAAAAAAGGAAGATTGGAGGAATATATAAATATTATCATGAATAAAGAATATTCTCTGCAAAATTACTCATAAAATATATTTTATGTGAAATGTTTGCACTTTTATCAAAGATAATTTTTGCACGTCTTTTTTTTTTCACTACTATTAAAATATGATTAACTTAAGAATATATCTACGAGACTACATCATTGATGTGCTACCAGATATATTTACCAAGAAATAAAAGCACAAATAACTTCTGTATTAGATTAAATTATGCAATAATTAGATACAAAGTTGAAAATTAATGAAATTTATTTGATACCAAAATGGGCTTAAGCCGGTAAATATGTTTTGCGACTGTATAATTAATGATTTTTCAGACTGTTTGCAAGATCAATTTTTATTATTTTGAGTAAAGAATGAAAATGTTTGAAAAAATAAAATTTTCATACTTTTTTTTATCAGATTTTCTCAAGAATTTCGAGTTGTATTTTGACTTAATATTAAACAAAACCAAATGTTTTTGACAATCGAAGAGTTTGTTGCAAAAAGGATGTAGCTCCAACCTAAGGAAATTTGGTGTTACATGTACTATTATGTTATAAAATAAAAAACTGCTCATTTGGTTCCTGAAATATGTAGCTGCAATCGTTATTTCTCGTGTTGCTCAAACGATGGAGCTGTTTGTCTCATTACTTTGTTGCAATATAGTGGTAACTTCTGGAGTTACCTCCATTTTCCTCCACTGATTGTTCCTTCCGGAAGATTGAAAAACTTACAAGGAAAGTAGAAATAGTTTTTCTAACGTGTAAGCCTGCTGGTGCCACACTCACAATGTGAAGTGAAAATTTAGATGTTTCTAAAGTTATCTGAGGAATGATTTTCATCTTCGTTTACTTATTAAAAGGATTTTTCCTGAAAACTCCTGACGTCATTTCTATTAGTAAAAAAGTATTTTAAAACGAATTATAAGGTATTGAAAAACCCAAAATTAATACAGGAAGCACATTATTTAAAGAGAGTGTTGGAATATTCTCTAAAAGAACAGTAAGATTGTTCAACATCCAAACATTCCTCCATTAATGGTAAACAAGATTCAGCCATCTTATTCCCACTACCCTCCATTTAAGAACCCAAATTATAAAGATGTAAAAGAAATAATTCTCAACTACGTCCCATAAAATGATACGTAGCTAAACGAAAGCCTGCAGTCCACCACATAGAGAGGGAAAGTGAAGATTAATGGGAATACTATTTTTTATTTTTAAAACTAAGTTGTGTACATATTTTGTTAAATTACTTTAAAGAAAATAATATTATAGTAAACAGCACTGTTATTGTGAAATATTCTTCAAAGAGTTAGACAGATTATTTATTTGGTTGCAAGAAATAAGTAGCTTCCAACATGTAAGGCATCTCATACGAAAATAATATTTTTGAGTGAAAATACTATCATAATACGTAGGAACAATTAAGAAGATGGATCAAAAATAAAGTCTTCGCTCAGTTTACAATTTGAAATTTGCAAATGTTTTTTATTGCTTTCTGCAAAATTGAATAATTGGAATTACCTCATTTTTACAGCAAACCCTTAAAATTTGATTTATAAAATTCTAATTCAAAAAATTTCATTTTTAAAAAAGAGGAAAGGCTGATTCCATTTAAAGTATTAATTAAAAAATTGTTTAAACCTAATAACATTATTGATTATGGAGCTTTGTCCTCTTATATTTATTCTTTATTTCTGATTCAATAAATCTCAGCGATGTTAGCTAACTATCATCTCTTTTAAAAAGGAATCATTACATTTCCTCATTGGAAACACCTCCATTTTGAGAAATCAGATTTCGTATAAAAGTTGATTAAAAATAATTACATCAATTGTCAAATATACAAATGTTTTTTTAATAAACTTTTAACGCATCAAATTTATTGATAGGACAAGGGTAATCTACAAAAGCATTGTTAAAACTGTTAATCAGAATAAAATCTGTCACAGTTTTATGATGAAACTGAGCCGACATAAATTAAAAAACTCAATTTTTTGTCAGTTACTCACTTTTCTTTTTAGTTCTTCTGAAAGAAATGGTTTCCACACCGATAAACAAAATCTGGATATAATGGATGGATTCACTAAATGATATTCTTGAAATACACCTGGTAGGCAATTCTGAAAACAAAGACACAAGATTGACTTAACGTATAAAATCATAAATTCCTTGGTTAAAAAAACATTATAGATTAAACAAAACCATTAAAAGTTGCCGTTTCCGGAACTGTTTGCAAATTATAATTCTTAACCATGAACATTATGTTCATTGAGATGTTTTTGATTTTTTATCATTATCGGAATCGTCCGAAATTCATGTCGGATAATTGAAAATTTCTACTACTTTTAATTAAATAAACTTTAATTAATTGAATTAATATGCTTACTAAAAGAGAGAAAGTTATGTTATAGTAAGAGTAAGATTGATTAATATTGATTCCATTAACAAAACAATTTTATAATATATTTTTAATCTTTTTTTAAGAAAAGATTTTGTATTTTTATCTATAATTTATATTACAAACAATACTTGGGTCTTATTTTGCCTGGATTTCCATTATGCAGGACCAGAAATTTCAAAAGTCTGTTTTCCAGCTATTAATTTGGTTGAAGAATGCATATTTTGTTAAAGAAAACTAAACCCCAATGGCCTTAATGACTTCTTTTGAACTTATTCCTAATGGATTTTGACTACTGATTTAAAAGAAATCTAATGACTGATTGAAAAGAAATCGAAATTATGTTAATTAACATTGCAATCGTAGCTAAAAATAGAAGTTCGTAGTGAGTTCTGTAAGAAATTTTAGTTCTGCTAATAAAATTTTAATTAAAAAAGGATTAAGAGTTTGTTAATAATAGGTATAATTTTGACAAATTAAAAAATTAACTGAAAGGAATTTTTCACTTCAAATTAAGTTACTTTGTCCAACTCTTTCATTCATTAAGTGTCATTTATACCTTGACAAAAATAAAATCTGAAATTATCTCTTAATTTAATTCACCTGGATAATTTAAGTTTCTATTTTTAATTGCCCTGTTTTACACTGTAAATGATATATTGTTTTACTTCTTGACATATAAGGAGTTTAGGCCTAGAGGCAGAAAAAAAATTTATAATTGGACAAAGATCTAACCAGAAAGAGTCAGGATCGAGGGCATTCAATTTTAGTCATGACTTAATAGTCACTTTTTAAACCTTTAACACATAAATTTTCGTTGAAAAGTTATTATAACTAATGTGCAGAATTGAACATTATGAGTGAATAAAGAGATATTTTAAAGTATACATTTTTAAATCGACTTCCAGTCCCAATTTGTCATAGTTAGAAACATATCAACCTTTGATACACTTGTATTTTAAAGGACACAGTTAGAATTACATTTTTTTCTTTAAGCATCGGCATTTAGAGGAGGGAAATCATTCTTCTGCTCTTTGAACCTTAGAATAATTGTTCTGGAGGGGCAGAGGAGTGTTCAGGATTTCACCAATCCTGTTAAGGAAGATTTGACAATGGACTTATCTTTCGAGGAAGTGTCGCCTTCTGATTAACTTAAAAGAATGGAACACAAATTTTCACAAACTAATTATTTATGATTACTGTAAAATATAACTATATAACTTTTTTGATGACGAATACTTTTTCTGTTTTTACATCCTATAATTTTGCTTTCCCGCACGAATAATGTCATCGTAAGAAAGACTGATTTACAGTTGGTGATTACTGGTTTACGAATTTGGTGACTATTTGGCTACTTTGGAGACAAAAGGGATAATTCTCAAAACTTCAAGCATTTTGTTTATCCTTCCATTAGGAGCCGATATACGTCTAGTTACACCCCTTATTGGCCTAGAAGATGCTAGTCCCGCCTCCCGGGAACTATAAAAGGTCGGCACGAATCGGAAAGTAGTGAGTCGGCAGCTAATGTGAGAATAAATAAAGGTAGTTTCAACTGTCTGGAGTGAGCATAGAGTGAGATTCCAACGTTATACTCTCCTGCTGATTCCTGTCAGGCAGCTTTGTGCTCTCTGGACATTGTCACTACCAAATTTCTACGTGCGGGCTACTGTCTGCTGTAGAGTGTTGCGGTGTGCTGCCTTCTGTATTCATCCCTGCTTCATACAGTTGTCTGTAAATATTTGTCATATTTGTGCTGTCCTGTCTTCGTGCAAATAAACTTCGTCGTTGTTTTCTATTAAGCGACTGCTCATTGTGCTTATCTCACACCATACATAGAAACAGACCCGTCGGATTGGAAATCCGTAAAAATTTAAAGGTGTAAACCGTAGTTTAGTTATATTAACGTCCCGTTTAAAGCAACACGAGGGCTATTTTGGGACGGGCCTCGTAATTTTGAACAACGGTCAGATGACGAGGACGACACCTGAACTGGCACCCCCCTCTCCACACCAAGCCACACCAGCAGGAGGACATTTGACCTGACAAATTTAACGTGCAACAGACCCCCTCACACGACGGTTCTTCGGTGGAATCGAGTCTCGAACCTGAAACCCTGCAGTTCCGAAGCCGAGACCTTACCACCGGGCCACCGCGGCCCTTGGTGTAATCCGTAACAATATATATGAAGAGTACTAAGAAAAAAAGGCTGTATAAAATATATCTTTATAATTCTTCAGCCGTGCATTTACTGGCTTAAGTGAATAAGCAACATGAAATATTCTTTATTATTATAAGCATTTTTTTATTTTGAATAATGCACTTCAAATTCTTAAATATTTGCAACTTTCCGACAATTCAAACAACATTTTAAATATCATTGCAAACAAATCCTCTATCCAAATAATGGTAGTAAGTAGTTCTTATGAATACGATAAGTGCACTTACCTGTGATCCATGAAATATAAGGTACAAATTCTGGAACGTGCAGTGCTTCAGATGTTTCAGAGGATTACCGTTTGCATCGACTATTGCCTTGAATCCGTTCACTTGGGTCATTGAGTCTCGTAGAGCGTGGATAAATATTATCGGGGCCATTCGTTTGATTTCTACCACTGGAAACTCTTCCGGATTCCAGTTATCTTAAGAAAAATAGAATATGTAGCAAAATATATGGATAATATTTTTATCTACATATAGAAAAAAATTTTAAAGTACAAAATTATTTCGAAAGTAATGTTGATTTATTTTTTGAATTCCTTTTTAAGACGATGCTAATTCTACACTGAGACGAATATGAACTGAGACGATTTTGAACTATGCACAACCATTTGCTAAGTAATTTTAATGCCATGTCCATATCAGCATATGTTATGTTCGAAGGTTAAACACTTCGAGTTCCAGAATTTTCTTGCTTCTCCTTCAAATGGGCAAATCCGCAGTTTTGAATCGAGGCCAAATAACAATGTTAAATTACTTAAGCAATAGCATGGGCTTCATGCATATATATAAAACTATTTTTAATTATCCTACAAATTGCAAGCAACATGCTCCTATTTTAACCCTTTCTCGACTATGAAACATGTTAGTGATGCTCGCTACTTTCTAATAAGATGCTTCACCCCCCTAAACTGTTATAAATAAAAGAATATCCAATTTTTAGTAGATGTGAGTCATATGCGATTCCCACATTCAACAACATGTTAAAGCTGGGGAACATAAACTTAACACAGACATCAAATTCTGCCCTGAATGAGAATTTTTAGTGTCACAATACTGCTGATATATCAGGAAACGTATTAAACTAGGTTTATGTTATTTAATGTAAAATTTTATCACTGATCTAGTTTGAAAATTAGAAGCATTTTGGAGCTACACCGCATATATTATCTTAGAACTTAAAAAGCATGTAATTATTATATTATTTAATTAGAAAATCATAGATTAGACAGTTAAAAAATCTCAAATAGGACTAATATTAAATATTATGCTAAGCCATCATGTAGCGTAAATATAACGTAGTTGAAATTGTTATGGAATAATATATATAATAAATACAGCTTAGTCTATAGTGGAATATCTTAAATAAGACAGCACAACTTAGATTATTATAGAATGTTATATAAAAAGACTGTATTAGAACATAAGATTGTAATAGTCACGAAATAGAAAGATTATATTTACATAAATTATAATATCATAAGACGATCGTAGATTATCAAAGCTTATAATGTCATGGAGTATCATAAATTACAAAAGCAAACCAGAACACTGATTTAAAACATTTGGTAGATATTAGATATCTTACGTAATATCTATAGGTCATATATTTTTAAGTATGATCGTAGATTCTACGTAATATGGCTCTTCCGCCAATAATACACAACACAATAAAATACACGATTCTACTTAATGTTAGAAGACAATATCAGGTAATAACTTTAATTAAACATTCGTAAAATATGAACGATTGAATTACAATCATATATTCTAATTGTAATATATATCACATATATTACAATTAGAATTCTACACAATACCGTAGAAACAATGAATATAAAATGCAGAAAAGAAAAATTAATATTTTAGAAATGTTTAATTACATTGTATTATTAATAATCTTCAATAATTCTTTGAATACGGCAGAAATTTTACACAATAAAAATATTTTTTAAAACTAAAAAGATAATCGAAAATTTCATACCTAAATTTATAAGCATTACAGCACATCCATCTGGACATCTGTAAGGTAAAAACCTGACAATTTTTTTAGTAAAACATATCTCAGTATTTTCGTATTTCTGGTGTGTGAACATAAACATATGAGATTTCTTCAAACTCAGGCAGTTCTTTAATCTTTCAAATGCATTCCTCACATTGAAACTTTGACATCTGAGGAACATCTCCAAGTATTCATCCTCAAAATCCTGATCTTCGAAAATCTTGTCAGCTGTAGTAAAAAAAATGTTTACTTTTAATAATAATATTCATATTTTTGATCACTAACATTTTCCCATATGATTTTGAAATTTTTGCATGCCCCCTTCAAATTTTTTATACTTGAAATGCATGTAAAAACGTTATGTTTACAGTTATGAAATTTTATGTTTTCCGCCATTCAAGTCAAGCAGATCGAGTAGAGAAAAAAATCGAAGTGAAATGTCACCATAACCAATTAAAATCAAGTAAAAAAGAGTCATCTGTGTAAAGGGATGATAAAAATAGCTTTAATTATTTTTATGAACAAAAAATAGATCTCAAAGGAATGAAGCAAATAAAATACATAAGGAATAAGGATAACAAAGAGAAATCCATTTTAAATTACGTATATCGGTAGGTAGAAATTAAATGTACCTTAAAAAAGTATTTGCTAATATTTTAAAGGCTATAAAAATCATTAAAATATTTTAAACTATTTACGTAGAGAAATAACATTGATTTTATCTTGTATAATTCTCTATCTGTAGTTTGAAAAATAACCCAATTATAGTAACATTTCGTACAACATTTTGATTACTTCTGTCTGACCAAATAGGTAACCGTTAATATTATTATCAGAAATATTTTTTTATCAAATATTGATTTGGATTACATATGTTAATAAGTTGAGAACTGTATTTTTTTGTATGGAAAAGTATTTTTTCAATATTTTATTTGTCCTAATAATTATTAACGTTTAAATTCTTTATGCAGAGAAAAAATATTGATATTATCTTGGATAATTCTCTTTAAATGCTATGAAAAATAACCAAATTCCAAAAATAAAATATGGAATATTTTGATTCGTCCTTTCTACAAAGATTTGAAACCACAATAATATTATTAGAAATCAATTTTTATTAAATATTTTTAAATTATATACATTGCTGGTGGTTGCGATAACTATAATTTTCGTTTGGAAAAATAGTTTATAAATATTTTAAAGACCATACTAAGTATTAAAACTTTAATTTTTTAACTTTGATTGTAGTATGGTTTTTTATATCAGTATTAAGAAAAATAATTAAATTATGTTATACGGTATTTTTATTGTTCTTTTTCTCAACAGATACACCCTCACAAAATATTATCGGAAAATAATTTTCATTGAATATTTATTTGAAGTACGAACCAGTAACAAGAAGAAATTACTCTGTAATGTTAAGTTAGTAACGTACTGTGTAGTTAGTAGTTATTTGATGAGTTTTTTACTAATTAATGAATATATTCATCTTAAATAATTACAGAATATATTCAACTAATTATAGAATATATTCTATAATTAGTTGCTAGTAATTACTTTGTATAGGGTATTTCTTAATATTGTAGTCTTAATTAGTAGTTTGTCTAAAATGAGTATTTTGTTCATGATGTAATGAGTAATAATTAATTACTTTGTACTGAGAACTTATAATCATTTTTGAAATTTTTATTTAGTTTTTTAATTATCATCAATTTTGTTCTCAGTGGTTTTAAGAGATTGACAACCATTATATCAACCACAATTTTTCTTATTCTTTGAAAATTATAAAAGCGTATTAATATTGTATTTTTACTTCTTTCACTGCTCTAAAAATGCTCTTTGAAATAATAATGTAATAAACTTTTATGCTCGTTAGAAATACCTCAAATGCAGAATGACTTAGCGTTTAATATTTTATTTGTCTAAGAGTTTTACAAAAGGCCTTTGGAAATTAAGTAAATTTTTATTATATAATATCGATAATTGAAATTAAATACTTCATTCTGTTTAATGTACTAAATTTTAGTTGCAAACATACTTAGGACTATTTAACTGGATATGACTGGTACACAGATTTTTTTCTGTGATAATGTCCACTTCCTTTTTACATTATTTAAAAAGATCGGGAATTTCAGGAAAAACTATTTTCCCCTTTTTATAATATAGGTATACTCCTATGTTATAAAACTGATATACATTACTCTCACTATATTTTATTTGATAGAATACTTAAAAGTCATTTAATATTTTATAAATATCTGATCTGATCTGATCTGAACTGAACTGATATTACGTGATCTCCTTTTCGTAGTGATTGGTGTACAAATAACATTAGAGATCTGGCGCTTGGTGACGATAAGTGATCTTGATCTAGGTGAAAACAAAAAATATCCTTATAAGAGTACACATCACCCGGAATATCTTAGACAGCTTGCTTTAGAAACTATCGATAAAATCCCTTGTGATGCGTTATAGATCTATACTGACGGCAGCATACGTGATTCCGCTATTTTGGGTGGTGGATTTTTTTTTTGTTAAAAAAGAAAATGGCATTGGAACCTGTGTAAGAAATCCTGACAATTGCTCAATGATCCGTTCATAACTAATAGCTATTGAGGAGGTTTTGAAATTTTGAATAACTGAGAGTGTTTGTACAGACATTTGGATTCTGAGTGACAGTCGAAGTTCCATTCAGCATTTATCTGAATGGTGAAAGCATGGGGGCCACACGACTAGGAGCATCGTCCAGCTTTCGAATCGTTTGATTGTCTATGTTAAGATCCCCTTTCAGTGGGTTCCATCGCATGTTAATGTGCTAGGAAATGAAAATGCTGATGGTCTGGCCCGAGGGGACAGCCATAAAGATAATGCTCATGGTGGCAGCCTTACTTTTTCAGCAATATCCACCCGGGCTTGGTAAGATATCTGTTATTCTTGTAAGAGGGCCCCCTTGTATGAATGGTATGCGGAAAGTCCCCTTAAGCTGTTTTAGTTGGGGCTGGCAATAGGCGCGATCAGACAACACTCGCTAGATTTCGAAACTGGCTACACATTTTATCACATATACCCAAATGCAGTGCGACTCAAGATGCTCCTTCCCACATTTTAATCTGCATCGGTTTTAAGGTGTCCGACTACGTTCAAAGGAGAATTTTCAAAAAATTTGATATTTTAAAAACCATTTAAAACTACGGTTTTCAGATGTATTGTCAATTATATTACAAAATACTATGAATACTACAAAACTATTTGAAAATATATTATATTTTGAGAATTAGGAAGATGTGTAGTAAATTCTTATGAAATTTAACCAAAACTGTTAACACTCTATGCAAAATTGCAATGCAGCAATCTTATTTATCTTTGTATACAAGTTATAAAATATAATGATGAATGAAATGAACCAAAAGCTAAGAAAAATTTTGAGATGCAAAGAAGTTATGGGTTAAAATCTGCGCATATATGCTTTTTTTACCGTAAATTTACAATTTAATTTTTCTAAAAACATCTATAAATGGAAAAGTATTTCATCAACAATAAAACTTTTGGTTCATTTTATTGCCCATATTATTTAAAACATACACAGAAATTTTTATATAAATACCACTATTAGTTTAGGGGATATCATGTTAACGGCGAAGAGTTTGCATGAAAATCAAAGTATTGTTAAAGTGTTTAAAAAAAAATGAAGCTAAACACAAATATGTATGACCATAGATGATAGGTCAGGCCTTCCTTTTCCTAGAAAAGATGAATTGCTTTGAAAAGAGAAATGTGACCTACAAGAAATAATAAGAATTTTTAAAAATCGCCAACGCGATCGATAATCAGTGTTTTTAAAGTAGTCGGATACCTTAGTAAAGGACAACTGTTCTCGAGTCCTAATGCAGTGTTACATTGTTTGAAGGCGTTCGGGCTCATGGACCTAGTTTGATGTTACAGTCAACCAGGTGGGATAAGACACAACAACAACATAAACATAAAATTATTCCCGTTTTCAAATTTTTAATGCAAAGTAAAAGTAATCAATTACCATTACCTCAGTTTAATTTCAAATATACTCTAAATAAGAAAAGATTAATTGAAACTTCTTCAAAATAGGTAAAAATATATAGCTTACCTTTCATTAATTCTTTAATACCCTGAAGTCCATCTGTCCTGTTTTGGAGTGTATCGTTTAATTCAGTGTAAGACTTTTGCTGAAATCTTTCGGGTAAATAACCCATACGAAAAGGCAGAAGTTCTTTCTCTGTAGGAATATCTTTCGAATTTTTGTCTAGCATTTCGTTTTATAATACAATTCTGAAATGTAAAGAGAGATTTAAATACATTATTTAAATAAAGTGTTTCATAGTCATAAAGATTAAAAATAATTATTTGTCCATGATTACATTAATACAACTTACTCATTAATTTATGTTTTATAAATATTTTTTACATAATTTTAATTTTTCATATGAGGAAGCATAATAAATTTAATCATCAAAAGTTATTCTAATGATTTTTTTTTCATTTTCCTAAATTTAATGTTTTTATTAAATGTATTAATTATTATTCATTTCTATAAATCTGTAAATATTTATTTTTTAATAAGTCTCTTTCTTATTATTCATTTCATAAATCAAAAAAATAGTTTTTACTAAGTTTATTTATTATTATTCATTTCTATACAAACATTTCTATAAAAACATTATTCTTATTTTTTTTCTAAATCTATTTACTAATAATCTATTCATTTCCATAAGTCTAAAAATATTTTTACTATGTTTATTCATGAACATAATATTTCAAAAAAGTTGAAGTAATGAAAATGTAAATTCTTATATCAGAAGAACATTTTTGATTTGTCATATTTAAAGTATAATAACTGATATTATAAAAATTTGTTGATGATTTTCTTTCTTTTTCATAAGTCTAAAGAATTTTTTATTATGCCTATTTATGAATATAATATTTTAAAGGAACTAGAATAAATGATAAATGAAATTTAAATAACAGAATAAAAGCATTATACATTCTACATTTGAAGTGTAATAATTGAAATCATCAAAATTTTCCATTTTTATTTCCATAAATCTAGCAGGATTTTTTATTATGAATATTTATAAACAGAATATTTCAAAGAAGCACAAATAAAGAAAATTTAAATTCGCATAACATAAGTTTCACAAATAGAATGTAAACGTAAAATCTCAAAAATGGACTGTGTAAAGTGGATGAATTTCAATATAGGATTTCTTCTTTAATGTATCTGTATCAGAAATCTAGATTGTATTTAACAAAGAGATGACTGTCTATAGGTCTATGAATTTTTATATAAGAAAATTGGCGGTTTTAGGTATTTTGAGACTCTAGACTGTGCTCATTATGAATATATAATATATATTTTATATAAATTCATTTATATGGCATCACATTTTTTAATCAATTTTATTGAAGTCTCCTCTAAGACTACTGACTCTCTGCTGCTGCTTAAAACTTCAAAGGAGAAAAACGACAAAATATAAATTTCAAAATATGACCATTTCATTATAATTGTAAATTTGGTAGTAAATCTCTTAAAGGGTCCATATATCTCTCTGCGTGTATATGTAGACTGATTATGCGGAAACTGAATAAACCAAATAAATGATATTACGAGGTTTTGAAAGCAAAAAGCATACTTGAGTTTTATCCCTATACTTGCGAAAATAATTACAGAATGACTTTTACTGAGTGTATAAATAAGACAGACGAAAAAAGATTTTTTTAAATATTTTTGTCTACCAGATTTTTTTCATTACTTTTATGTAATACTAATCATGATATTGCTGTTACTTATGGCATTTTACAAGTCCGCTGACATAAAGCTGTAGGCGATTTAAGCCTAAAATAGCGTCTCTTGTTTTTTCAGCTACTTCATGCTTCACATTCGCTTGCACAACCCCTTTTTACAGCGGGGCGCATTCACACTACTCAGATAGAACACTGAATAACAGCCATACCCAAAACGGGATTCGAACCCGGGATGCCTAGATCAGGGAGAAAACACGCTATCCTTATGCCTGGACATCGATATACTAATCACATGATTTTGCGATCGTTGTTTAAACAACATCTAATAATTATTTTGATTTTTGGTTTAGATTTATTTTACTCTTATTTTTTTACAAATCCTACTTATATCTGGTTTACACAGAGCTAAGATGAGTTATTTTAACGTCATATTTCAAAAAACCCTCAAACGGCTACTTTAGAACAAATCTAAACGCGATTAGAGGGCAAGGACGATGCCTCAGCTGGCATTCTTTTCTTAAATTCTATAGAGTAATGATTTAAACTTCTTCTGAGTAGTAGTAGGAAGTTGGAAGATGTCAGGGGTGCTTAATCTCAACAGGTTTTATATTTACGATTATTCTGTAGTTGATTATTGTTTCAAAAAAGGGTGTCTTAGGCCTAAAGCAAACTACTAAATCATCGCAGCTTAGTAGGTTTATTTAAATTTAATGTAAAAGCATTGAGATTTACGTCAACAATTGAATGTAAAATTTTTATTATCTACATTAAGTACAGATATATTATTAATATACCAGGTTAAAATTCGGTATAGATAAGTGAAAAGGTCTTAATGCTTTGGTCTGGAGACCAAGATTTTACTGCGAAACAATAACAATACCTTAACTTCTGAGAGGTAACAGCAACAACAAATTATATATATAAATATATATATATATATATAAAATTGGGCTTATTAAATTCAGCTTCTGAATAGTATAGCCGACCAACCCGCTATCAATGAACCAAGCAGTATTTTTAGAAGTTTCTGATAGGTAGAAAGAATAGGTAGGTAGATAGGTCAAAAACACATTTAATATAACAGTTTTTATAACCAGGCAAATATACTATATATAATTAGACTAGTGATTCAAATTAAAAATTTTATAAGTTGAGTTACAGAGAAAGGAAACTTTCCCTTTCCTCCACATATCTTTTTCGAAAAGGGCAACGAAATTATGAATTCGTCCAAGATATTCATTTTTAGTGCAGCATATCTTTGATAGGATGAAATCAAATTAAAATAATTCTGGTTATTGTGTTACATGATAGCAGAGGAAAAGCAATGAACACAAAGAAAAATTTATATTTTAGGAATTAAGATCCAATTTTGGCCAAAATCGAACATTTGAAAATCTTTACGTTTTCTAAATTTACATGCTTATAGAAAATATTAAATTTCACAAAATATAAACTGATATATATCATTTTAAAGATAATTTAATGCCAGTTTCAATACAATAGGCAACTTTCAAATATTTCCAATTTACAAAGTTATTTTTACTTAAATCTGAATAATAAGAACAATGATGAAGTGGATCTAACTGTTCTGACAAATCACTTTCTTAATCTGAGAAATGATCAAATGTTAATAGCTGTTAGAAAACGATGACTTCTTGATTAAAGTAGCAACAAGTCTTTAGTGTCATTTCTTCAGCAAAAGTAAGAATATGTTTTATGCAATCAAATTGTAAATTAGAAATAATGTTGAATTTTTTGATATGTAGCTCTAGTTTTTTGTATTTCTAATATTTAGTCAAAAAATAATGACATCAAATAAATGAATAATTTGGACACCTAGAAGGAGAACAAAAACTATTGTGTAACATGAATGTAATCTTTGATATCTTGAAATTGCAAGACAGGTTTGGTTGTTCAGCTATTACATCTGAAAGTTCGAAAGTTTTGTTTACGATATTAGGAGACAAATTCAATATTTAAGAAAAACATAAAAAGACCAAAAAAGCTACAATACATATGTTAAAGACAGAAGAATAAAAAGAATAGTTTCCAAGACAGAAAAACGTCATGAGCGGCCATCAGAAGTCAAATGACGTTGGCATTTAGGCCAACGTCATTTAGTTCAAGAACAATCAGAAGATTATCAGATGTTAGTCTAAGAAGAAGAATTCAACGAAAAAAAGCCTTATCTCAATTTATAGCAACTTATAATTAATTAACAGCGAAGGATTACATTAATTGGACAGATGATCAGTGGTCACAATTTATATGGAAAGATGAAACAAAGATATTGTTGATTGGTAGTGATGGCAAAAAAATGTAACACACAGAATAGACGAAGAACTACACTCTGATTGAATTCAAAGAACTACGAAAAACTCAGTGTTATGATTTCATCAAGCATATCAGCAAACGGTATTGCTTCCCTTCATGTTATGTTTAAAACTAAAGATTTTAGAATTAAATTAATAAACATGCAAATCATAAAAAAAATTTCAACTTCAATAAAAAACTTTAATCGAACTTTAAAATATTACCCAATCAACAATCAGTAAACTATTTCATTGTCAAAAAAAGTAGCAGATAACTGAAGTAAAAAAAAGTCAATTATAATTCATTATTTTCATTTTAACTTTATAGGAGAATATTCAAGAGATACATACCAAAATAAGTTGAAAAAGGCAATGTAATTGAACTTTTGCTTGTAAAGTCAAATTCTTCTTCAAATCTTAACAATGGTGTTATTCAAAAAGCCTTTTGTGAGGCTTTCAAACTAAAGGAAACTGATACCTCGAGAGCAGATTATAAAGGAAGTTTTAGGTCCGAAATTTGCTGGTGCGAAAGCTTCCAACGTATGCCCTAGGGTTGAAATTTCTTGTTTGACGACATAATATATTTTTTTTCTTCTTGTTTACTATATGAGTAATATGCACGAAATGTTTCTGGGCGAAATTTTTCCTCCTTCATGGAAGATGGTATTTCATTAGAAAAAAAGGCATTTCCAAAAGGGCCTTGAAAAAAAAACAGACTGAATGTAAAGTATATATTTCCTAACATCCTTGCAGGAAGAAGTTTTTCATGATTAAAAACTTTAATACTGAGACTGTCAATATTATTACAATCTAAATTCAAATTACAACATTTCCTTTACGTAATAATCATGAAGGATATTGTAGTCAATTATACAGGTTGTTCATTCTAATTAGTTCTTCCAATTCAAACCAAGAGATCTGGGTTTAGTTTAGTTTAGTTATATTAACGTCCCATTTAAAGCAACACGAAGGCTATTTTGGGACGGACCTCATCATTTTGAATCACGGTCAAATGACGAGGACAACACCTGAACTGGCACCCCCCTCTCCACACCACACCAACGGGAGGACGTTTGGCCTGACAAATTTAATGTGCAAGAGACCTCCACACACGGCGGTTCTTCGATGGAATCGAGTCTCGAATCTGAAACTCTCCGGTTCCGAAGCCAAGACTTTAAAATGAGGTCACCGCGACCCTCCAAGAGATCTGGGAAAACGGGGTGCAGTAGCTTCTGAGGGTAAGGAGCTCTGAACACTCAAAGGTAGAAGTTTTACTTTCGTTTATAAGATGACGCTCACACGCTGGCTTGTACAATCCTTTTTTAAAAGGGGGAACTCTTTCAAATACATTACAGATAGACATAAGGTAAAAAACAACCATGCCTGAACCAGGACTTCCAGATCACAAAAAAGATGCGCTACATCTGGGTCAGGACGCCAGCCGAGGAATTTATTCTGCACAATGCAATCTATAAAAATGTCACTAAATTGCTCGTTTTTTTTTTTCCTTAAAACTTTTTTGAATACATTAGAAGCTACTTATAGAATTTTTTTGACATTTTATTCTACATTTAATACAGTAAAAAAAATTTCACCTTGTATAGTGATAAACACTATTTAGTCTCATTAAAAATATGTCTTTTAAATTATTAAAATTTTATGATTTTAATTTTTGGTATTTCACCTATAAAAGCCATTTATTATTTGTTTATATTAATCTTTCATTAAAATTATTTAAAAATTATTTTCCCATTTTTAAAATAAAAATTTCTGTTTATTCTTGTTGTATTGTTGCATCTGTTTATTCTTCATTAGTAAATAACTTAAGTAGAAATATTTAATAATTATAATTTTCATAATGTTCTAAGATTAAATCAAGTTATGTATTAATTTGTTTAATTTTATTTCAAAGAATTAAGTATTGTTATTGTTGTAGGAATATTAAAAGATTAAAAGTGAAAACTGATAGAAGTTTACATTACTAAATTTTGTATTCCTGTGAGAACAAATGATCTTCGTTTTCATTTTTCATATACACTAATGAAAGTGAAGATGATGATATTGAGTTTCAAGATTGAATCAAATTATGTATTAATTTATTTAATTTTATTTCAAAGAATTAAGTAATGTAACTTTTGTATGAAGATTAAAAGATTAAAAATGAAAACTGATAGAAATTTACATTTACTAAATTTAATATTCCTGTGAGAACAAATGATTTTCGTTTTTGTTTTTCAAAAATACTAATTAAAATAAAGTTGATGACAATGACCATTCCCCGAAGTCTTATTGCAAAATAGTTAAAGGAAAGTATATGACAGCAAGAGGAGGAAGTTCGATCTTTATAACTTGACCCTCCATATTTATGAAAGTCATGTGATATGATATGACATCAAACAAATTGCTATTTTATAAACTTTTTCTGGGATCATAAACCTAAGAGAAAAATAAGTGTTTCTAAAGTGTCCAACGAAAACAGTACTTTAGTATTTTCTTTGTCTAATTTATGATAATTATTACCCATCAATCCATTCACTGATTAGAATTTATTTATATTGATGGTGGTATGGCTTTCGGGGGAGAATTGGGAAGAATAAAGTGAAAACAGAAACGAGGGCATGAAGAATTTGGAAAGGGGGGGTGGGTATACAAATTATGGAATATGAAATTTAAAAAGATTCTTGGTTTGAAATAATGAAATCCTTTTCGAGCTGTTCGTATAATATATGTGTTATTGAGAAAAAATTGATACAGTTATGAAATACCGGCAAATGATGTGGTATATACAAATTTACTGTGATGATTAAATGTCAAAAATCATTCTCAAATTAGTTTGTAGTACCAAGTAGAACTTACTTAATTAGACAGAATGCACCTCCCTACACTTTTTTTTCTTTTTTTGTAAAATCATGTTTTTTCAGAAAAACTATTTAAATACATATTCAAATTTAATTAATATTTTCCCATCTTACCTACATATGAACGAGTCGTTAAAATATTTAAAAAAAATCTCTTAGTTTATCATGTTATTCGAAACAGTCTATATGCAGATTAATGATAGTTAACGATTTATGTTACAGCACTCATTTTACAATTTATGATTCACATGTTATTCGAAACAATCTATGAACAGATTAAGGATAGCTAACGATTTACGTTACAGCTCTCATTTTACAATTTATGATTCGCATGTTATTCGAAACAATCTATGAACAGATTAAGGATAGCTAACGATTTATGTTGCAGCATTCATTTTATAATTCACGATTAACATGTTATTCGAACCAATCTATGTACAGATTAATGATAGCTAATGATTTATACTACAACATTCGTTTTACAATTTAAGATTAACATGTTATTAGAAACAATCTATATACAATTTAATGACAGTATATTACAACATTCATTTTGAAATTGATTAACATGTAATTCGAAATAATCTATTGACAGATAAATGACAGTTAACGGTTTATGTTACAGCATTCATTTTACAATTTATGATTAACATGCTATTCGAAACAATCTATGAACAGATTAAAGACAGCTACTGATTTATATTACAACATTCGTTTTACAATTTATGATTAACATGTTATTCAAAGCAATTTTTATACAGTTCAATGACAGTATATTACAACATTATTTTGCAATTGATTAACATGTCATTCGAAATAATCTATATACAGATTAATGATAGTTGATGATTTATATTATAACATTCGTTTTACAATTTATCTGCCATTACTTATATTTTTGAACTCGGTCTCAATTTGGGCATGGTGAAATCGGAAATGAGATGAGATTTTATTAAAATTTCAGATGCAGATAGATAAAGGTACTAATAATTAGTTATAAAAATGGTTTTATTTGAGTATGTTAAGACGCGTTTCTTCAGGAAAGATACCCATACAAATAAACTTAATAAGCAAAACTTATCTAAATATAAAATTGAATCCAAATCTTTAGAGCCATTTCCGAAATACAGGAAATAAATATATAAACAAGAATTGTTCATTTAAATACATACGGTAGCATAAGTATTTGAATATGAAATTTAAGGGGTTAATATAATGAAGAACAGGACTATGGCATGCCATATCGGATTTTGACAGTTTGCGATCCTAAGCAATAAAGATCATGAAAGCCCCTTTTAATAAATTAGTCATTTTTATTTTCTTATTTTAGTGCATTTTAAATTTAATTAGCAGATAAATAATTTGTTGCCAGTTATATTTTCATTTCATCAATTTTCATAATTTTTAAAATATTTTTTATTGAAAATTTATTTATTTATATTTAATTATTTTATATAATGTATATAATTTGTTTTTTATTACATAAAAATATTTAGTTATTGATCATAATTTATGTTTGAGCAATAGCCGCGTTTAAAGTATATTTTATACACATATTTTAGATATTTTATACATACATTACACATACATAGCTTATGAACTGTTTTAACAAAGCTAACCTAATGAAACAAATATAAATTGAAATACTTGACAAAATGTTAAAATTATCGAAGTATTTTATAATAACTGGATTTATATGTTTTATAAATTTATTTACAAAACAACTAGAATATAGTTTTTCAGTGTAGACTAAAAGCCTATTATACTTGCTTCCCTGCTGGACTAGATGTAAATGTAGTCATATATCCGCATTCTTGAATTGACAATAGGCTTAGTGAATTGCAGCTGGCAGCAAGAAATGTTTGCTACGTCATGAATTCATACAGGCAGTGGAATTTATAAATCGCTGCACATGTAATCACAAAAAGTATTATAACTATATCTGATATTTAATGGCACATTACTCGACATAAGATTCATATTAAACCGTTTGGTACAATAGAGACAATTCATAACCCCAAATCTTCTCATATTACATAATCTTTGATTGATTAGGAACTGACAAATTATCATGTAGTAGGCACACCTTGACTAGTTTTGTTAAAAACTAGATATAGATTTACAATTTTCATATCATAAGAGACGATGCAACAACTTGAATGAAATGTATTAACAAAGGTTTGATATTTTGTAAAACAACGTCACATTTTTTCGCATTGATACAGTTTAATTATCATGTATTTGAATTATCATCAATAAAGAATGTTTATGTTAAATTTCCTTATCATGTTTATTGTTGTGCAACGAATAGATTTGATCAAAGGATCTCTTACACAAAGCTAATATAAAAAAAATTCTAATTTGGGAACAATAATAATATTTCAATGAAAATCATTGAAGTATCATATGGCTATAAATTGATCTAGTGTTTATATTTTAGCATATGATAATGTTTACACCCTCGAATATTAAATATTAACGGCATTATGCGACATGCTGGATGAACATATCTTTCAAAACCCTCCATAATACAGATCAATAAACTACATTTGAAACGTAATTACTCCGTAAGTAGCAGGTCTTGACTGAAAACCAAAAAGAAAGTTTTCTTTTATATAAATATATCTAGAATATTTACATAAATTTAAAAGAATTTCGAAACATGTAGTGTTAAATTTTATTTAAAAATTAATCAAAGTATTTCAAATTTTTATTACTTAATTTTCGCCGTATTATAGCAAAACAATCCGCTTTTATATCGCTTTAACATTAACAGTGCAAAATGTACAGGGATACAAAGATTATTTCCTTCAAAATTTGGTTCTAATTTTAATATTTTTTTAAATTTCTTAGAGTTTTATAATACTATTTTTCACTGTTTTAATTATTATATTCATACTCAGCTGAGGTACGTAGATAATACTGAAAATTTTATATATAAATACAATTTATGTTTGCACTTTAACTACACTATTTTATATGCATTATTTTTATAAAACTATGTTCAAACATTGAGCTAATACACTGAAGTGACAAAAACCATGAGATAGCACTATGCAAATACACAGATGGCAGTAATATCGCAGCGAAAAAGTATAAATGCGTAGTTCGATTTCCAGAGCTTTCATTTGTGTTCAAGTTATTCATGTGAACAGGTTTTTCGTGATTTATGGCAGCACGACGAGAATTAACAGACTTTGAACGTGGAAAGTTAGTTGGAGCTAGACGCATGGGTCATTCCATTGCGGATATCGTTAGTGAATTCAACATTCCGAGATCCACAGTATCAAGAGTGTGCCGAGAGTATGAAATTTCAGACATCACATTCCATCATGGACAGCGCAGTGGGCGACCACCTGAACTTAACGACCGAGACCGCCGACGTCTGTGTAGAATGGTCAATGTTAATAGACACGCAACACTTCGTCAAATAACTGCACGAATCAATGTGGGACGCACGAGGGACGTGTCCGATAGGACTGTGCGGCGAAATTTGTCTTCCTTGGGCTATGACAGCAGAAGACCGACTCGAGTGCCTTTACTGACAGCACGACATCGCCTGCAGCGACTCTCCTGGGCTTGTAAGCATATCGACTGGTCCCTAGACCAGTGGAAAACCGTGGCGTGGCCAGATGAGTCACGATTTCAGTTGTTACGAGCTGATGGTAGAGTTCGAGTGTGACGCAGACCCCGCGAAGCCATGGACCCAAACTGTCAGCAAGGCACTGTTCAAGCTGGTGGTGGCTGCATAATGGTGTGGGCTGTTTTTACATGTCATGGACTCGGTCCTCTGGTGCAACTGAACCGATCATTGCCTGGAAATGGTTATGTTCAGCTGCTTGCAGATCACTTGCAGCCATTCATGGACTTCACGTACCCACACAACGATTGGATTTTTATGGATGACAATGCGCCATGTCACCGGGTCAGAACTGTTCGCGATTGGTTTGAAGAACATTCCGGACAATTCCAGCGCATGATCTGGCCACCTAAATCGCCCGATATGAATCCCATCGAGCATTTATGGAACATCATCGAAAGGTCCGTTCGTGCCCAAACTCCTGCACCATCCACACTTTCACAATTATGGACTTCTGTACAGACAGCATCGCTCAATATTCCTGCAGAGGACATCCAACGACTTGTGGACTCCATGACACGTCGAGTTGTTGCACTTCGCCGGGCAAAAGGAGGACCGACACGATATTAACAGTCATCCCATGACTTTTGTCACTTCAGTGTATATTATGCACATTACATTTAAATTGCATTCACGCGTACTAAAACGTTTTTTAGTCAGCTGTTCATTTTTCATTCAATATTTTGCAGTTTTTAAATTCCGATTGAGGATTCTGTAAGCAATGTCCTTCGTCATCTTTACTTAAAAGAATATTCTTTTAATAACATTGTGAATTATAAGCAATGCACTTGGAGAAACTTGGTTTTCTTTTTATGGAAATCTTACTTTTTTCCGTTTATATGTACTAATCGCATAAAAATGAAGAATAATGAAAGTAATTAGATTATAATTAATTTATTCATTAAATTACATTCTAATGAACGTAATTATTAGATAAGTCTCCATAATCGCGTGATAAAGTTTGAATGATTTTGCTTCATTAGTTTTGCATAGTTATCCAAAAGAAATTCATTTTTTAACTCAGTAACTGTCCCTTATTAGGTTTCTTGACAAAAATAGCAATCTTCTCAAAAATAAATGACGTATACTGTGTTGTTTACATGTTTAGAGTTTTAAAATAATTCAAACTGTACTTTTTTATATACAAAAAATATATATATATATATATGTTATTGTATGTTAAAAATCCACTTTTTTTCTCTCAAGATTAAAAATAACAAATAAAGAGACTTTTATGCTGACACTTTTTAAAATCCAATAAATATGAGGCAGATGAATTTGATCAGTTGTTAAAAAATTATTAAAATAACTCCTATCAATCTGCAGTGCAAGTTTTATCATGTTGACTTTCTCTTTTCTCGAAATGGCTACTATCAATGCTTAGGT
>JAPMOQ010051890.1:1128248-1145654 GCA_026543055.1 Argiope trifasciata
GTCTGCAAAACTTTCTCGCGTGCTCTCTAATAAACTTTTCACCAAAGAAAGAACGCTTTATATGACATTGGCGTACAATAGTTACGAAATATCAACTTTCGGCCTGAGTTTGGCATTTTTATTGATTATATTGTGTCCTCCTTGATGAGTTATTTGGTGATTAATATGTAACAAGACTTAATAATACCTAAAAATCAAATTCAAGCTTTAGACACTTTTTTTCTCATCCTATTGAAACAAAAATTTGACTCGAACTGCATTATCACAGTTTTGTATAATCACAAAATCTCTGAATTTGATGTATTTAAGCCGCTGTGCTCTTGAATCATTATGTTTACTTGTTTTCAACACCATAGACTGACAGACATTGAATTCATAATTGGATTTGTCTCAAATTTTGATAGATATTTACACTGTTGATCTTAAATCTGTGAATCAAATCTTATCTATCTAATTTTTTTTTCATTTTGCACTTATCGTGTTAACTTGTATTCGAACAAACCTATTTCCTCTGTATAGATTTTGCTCAAAATTTGATATCAATCTACAAACGTGGTGTAAAGATTATATATCAAATTTCAACTGTATAACTTTAAGGTATCCGACTACGTTGGAGGAAAAATTTTGAAAAATTGGATTTTATATAAACTATTTTTGATTATTAGATGTATTGTCTATTATAAACATGATAAACACAAAAAAATATTTGAATATATAACATATTTTGAGAAATATGACAATGTGTAGTAAATTCTTTGCACAAAAGTTTTAGAATATAATGATGAATGAAATGAACCAAAATCTAAGAAATATTTTGTAATGCAAAGAAGTTATGTGGAAAATATATATAAATATTCAGTTTTTTTTTCAATAAATTTACAACTTAATTTTTCAAAAAATACAAATAAATGAAAAAAGTATTTCACCAACAATAAAATTTTTCTCTCATTTCATTGTCAATATCATACAAAACACAGGCTGAAATTTTTATGTAAATACTTCTATTAGTTTTTGAGATATGTTAACGGTGGTAAATTTTTATGAAAATTAAAATTGAAGTTAAAGACAAATTTTAGCTGAAAAAAACTTCTCCTGAATAATAGGCCAGGCCTTCCTTTTCCTAGAAAGAATAAACTGTTTTGGTTAGAGAAAAATCTGAACGAAAAGAAATTACAATTTAAAGAAATCTGCAATGTGGTCGAGAACCAGTGTTTTGTAACATGGTCGGATAACTTAAGCCTTTTTGAGCATTCTTTATCAGAGACGGATAAACAAACAGACGGACTTTTTCTGAAATTGTGTTTTACGAACTCAGACAGGTCTAAGACGTGGAGATTCGTCAAAATCTCGAGTTCAAATTGCTTTGACGATTACTATACTTTCTACAAACTACATATTCATGAAAGTAAAAATCAAGCTTCTTAATTGTATTTTGAACTAAGCTATTGACCTGTCTTCAAATTATTCTTCCTCTATCGCATGTCTGCTTTCCATTCTCATTTCAGCTCTACCCTATGGGAAATGCATTTGATTTTTGGTGAAAATAACGAAAGCTGAATGAAATCAATCGATGTTGCAATAAAACGATGAATATTTACTTTAAGTTCTTGTTTAAGTAAAATGGAAAACTTGGAACCTTCTAGAGAATATATAAAAAGGATAATATACGTAAGTCAATTTATAATGATTTTAATTTTAAATGTATATAATTTAATTTGTATAAAAATTTTATGTAATTTTGACAAAATATTTTGTGCAAGTCTATGATTTATTTTGTATATCTTTTTTTAATTCTGGGTTTATCATATTTCAGGAAGAATATATTATAATTGTTCTGTATTTTTTGTGTTAAAATAAATTGCATGTTAAAATAAAGAAAAAACTGAAATATAATAAGTACAAAATAAAATATATTCTGTAATCTCAAAATCAAAAATTTAATAAATAATGCATTAAAAATTTTTAAACACACCTTGAAAACAGGAATTTTTAAAAAAATCCTTTAATGAGGACGATCAAAATTATTGATCCTTATCTTTCTTTATATACAGAAGACTTCTTGCTTTAGTCTAATAGATGAAATGTTTGAAATGATAGCGAAGAAACGTACTAAATCATGATTTTAACCATTATTCAATCATCATTTAACAATCAACATGAAATACATGAATGATAACTGCAATAAGGTTGGATTAGTAACTTATTTGGTTCTCTCTTCAGTTGTTGAAATTGTGATTAGCATAAAAAAAATTTATTAAATTGTGAGATTAGTTTTCAGTTCATAAAGTGATTGTTTGCTCTCTTTTATTTAAAACTTAAAAATCATATCTTTTCAAGCAATTTTAAGAAAACACTGATAAGATTAAAGCAAAACCTTAAAATACGGAGTTGTGAGATTAATTTTGAATTAATAAAATAAATTCTTACACTCATTTTACTCAGAATTCAAAGTTCTGCATATTTCATTAACTAATTTTATGACAGCATTGATTGTTTTTGATCTATTCTTATATTTGTTAAAAAATAATAAATGTATTTGTTTTCTTCTTACAAAATTTTAAGTACAAAACTCTAAGCACATTTGAAAGGAGATAAGTAAATTGAAGAGAATAAATAGGTATCAGCGTTTTTTTCATAATTAATTTTGCGTTCAACCCCTTATTATTGAGTTAATTATAGAATTGAAATGCAGATTCATCATTACTGTAGTTCTAGAAATTAGAAATCCAATGTCTATTTCTCCGTACAGTTATAAGAGAAAAAAATTATCTCTCAAACGAGTCTTATCTATAGACGGGTATAGATTGCATTTCTAAAAAGCCAGAATATACAAAAAACGAAATCAAAAGCTTAAAATCCTGATGAGATAAAATGTTCAGTAGTTTAAAGTCGTAGTAGGCGAAATTCTTGTTTTCGCCCTTTATTTCAAAAATTATATTTTACTCCATTAATTACATATTTAGTAGAATAAAATAGAATTTTCAACTAAATATTATATGACAGAAATTTATAAAAAATATTATTTGGTATTAGAAATAAATTTCAAATAATTGAAACGATTGACAGTTATTGCAAAGAAGACCCCAGTAACTAAATATTTTTTAAATACAATTCCTACTTAGTTCAACAAAGAAAGTTTTAAATTTTGTTTCGTTTTATTAAATAACTATCAAAAAATTATTGAATTCGCATTCTTTACCCTCACTTAAAAAATATTGAAATCCTCGCATTTTACAGCTTCAGGTACAGTCGATTGATTTCAAACTGTTCACTAACTGTTAAAATATGTAAAGTATCAAATATTAATTAAATTTAATGAATTAATTAATTTTTTTAAAAAACTTTAATTACATCGTCATCCACTACAAGCTTAAAATGCAAGAAGTTGAGTGGATGAATAAAATATATTTTATTAACGATTGAAAATTTGAATTATATATAACTGAAAAATCCTTTTATTAAAAAAAGTATTGGAAATTGTGAAAAAATATTGTTTAAAAAGAAAAACTCTAATTCGTTATTTCTATCTAATAAAACTTTGCTACTTATTTTACTGATGATTGTTGTAGATGTTTTTTTCTTATGACACTTTATAAGCTTGCTGACAGAAAGCTGTCAGCGAGTCAAGCCGAAATGAGCTTCTCTTGTTTGTTCAGTAGCCAACTAGGGTCAAGAGTAGGACTTGACTACTTCTTACTTCACATTCGCTTGCACAACCCTTTTTATTACAGGGAGTCACATTCATACAACTTACAGATAGAAGACAGAAAAACAACCCTGCCCAAACTCGGGATGCTAAGATCAGGGGAAAATTTATTGATCATTAAGAAGAATGTTAACTAGTTTAAATTATTCAAATTAGAAGGGTATGCGGCACTCAACTCTATATCTCTGACGGAAAATATACTCGGTTTTAAAAATGAAACGTCATAAATTGAATGGAAACTTTTCATTCATGAATTTTAACTCTGTAGAATGATAGATAGATTAACTCTGACGATAGAAGGATTCGCATTCCCTTTTGTCGTCTTGTTTAGACCCCATTTCTGTTAAGATGTTTAATAATCGGCAGTCCAATACTGTTGAGTTTTGAGATATCCCGGATTTTGATTCTCAAGGTGAGTCTTGATATTGTAACGTTCCTCTGTCCCATTCACGATTAGAGACATTTCCTGACAGCTGCTCATAACTTAATTACACCTCCATTGTTAAACGCCGCCAGATTTCGAGATGGTGAATCTCATTCCCCGACTGTTCGCAACTGGTCATTAGAAAAAATGTGAAATTCATTTTGGGGATTAAAAATGTCGCTTCTTCAAAGGAAAGGAGTGTCCAACAGCTGGATGCCGGGTGGTCACTTTGTGAAGGAATATCTCTGACGCGTGTTCCGGAGAGGATAACTATTAAGGCGCGTCATTGATGATAACTCTCACGCCACGAAAGATTGATGCCACAATTGAGGGACATTTTTGATGGATGATTGGCAGTTGGAAAGCTGACTTGGATGAATAGTTTTTGAGGAGGTGGACTTTGGAGATCGAAAAATGTCGGTTTGTTTTTGATGAGGGGAGAGAGACCCTGGTTTGCGGACTGCAATTTCGACGCTCCACCCTGGTAGTGGTTCTGGCTAATATCCTGTGAGCGTTTTGTGGTGTTTTTCACGGTAGACCTTCGACCTACAAATGTTATGTAAATAGCGAATATATAGCCTAGATTTGAATAAATTGTTATTCTGTAAATATATAAAGATGTAAATAAAATACTCATCTAAAATTCCACTTTCTTATTTGATCAATAGCGATCAAGTCATCACAATATTTTACAATCATCGAGAATTTGGAAACTAAACTTCTTCTACTACTGTTTGCTGGCCAATTTCAATAATTAATTTTACAATCCATTTGAAACAAATTAATTTCATATACCGGGAAAAGTAAAGGATCAAAACCTAGTGAGTGACTGATTACTTTGTTAATAAATTGATCGATTTAGTTTAGTTAAATTATATTAACGTCCCATTTTAAAACAACATCAGGGCAGTTTTGGGACAGACCTCATAATTTTAAGCAGCGGTCAGATGAGGAGGACTATACCTGAGCTAACACCTACTCTCCAAAGTTCCACACCACACTAGCGGAAGGGCGTGTGACTCCAACTGATTTAACGTGCAGCAGATCTGCTTACATGGCGATTCTTCGGTGGAATCGGATCACGAACTTGCAACCCCTCCGGTTCCAAAGCCGAGACCTTACCACCAGGCCATCGCGGTCTAATAATTTGATCGATATAATCAAGGGATAAGATTAAAGATTGATAAATTTCCAACAAGGATATCATCTTTCATAAATATATGATAGCGTTTGACAAATTTCTACAGAAATGAACTCATTGTCAAATCTCAGAACTGGGAGATTCAGGATTTGAAATTCGATACAGTCAACCATAACTCATGGATGTGATTTTAGTAAAAGTTATGTCTAATGTTGATATTAAAGACACTACTTATCGCTCCATTTCTAATTCGGCCTTATCCTCGGTTTAAATAAAAAAGGGAGGTTGTAATGATTAGCAGTTCTGTAAGTCTGAATGTTTATAAGGAACTAACCATAAATTGGTTGAAAGTTCAAAGAAGGTGATTATTTATTTTTACCTTTAACATAGGAATCGAAACTAAAAATTATTTCATATTCGTACAAGATTAAAATTTTTAAAAAATATCATTGTATTTAGTGAGTGTTAATGCTGCTACTACCAAAATACAGATGAGTCCAAGTAAATTAGAAAAATATGCAAAGTAAAAAGTAATATAATGGAATCAAAATTACAACAAATAGAAAATGAATCCGGCCTGAAGACTTTCTCAATGGTCACCCTCAGGCAAGGATTCAAAATAAGGGATTTTTTCTGTGAGGCATCGGTGGACAATGGTCAAAAGTATTGACACCTCGTGAACAAAAAATTCACTGGAAATTAATTTATTCCTCCTCTAATTTATGTGATTCATCTGTATTTTAGTAGTAGTTGCATTCGCGCACTCTAAATACAATGATAACTTTTTTAGTTTCCGTAGTTAGTTTCGTTTCCTCTTATATATGACTTTTTAGCATAAAAAGACTAAGCTTAAAACAGAAGAAAGTTATCTTAACATTTCTATAGAAGATTCCAATTCGAGGCTAATGATGACGACGCAGAGATGTTGATTCTAAGCTTCAAATGACAAATTAACAAGCTTTGAAGCCTGACATCAACGGCTGCAAGTCAAGGAAAGCCAGATAATTGAGGTAAAAAACAATGAACAAGATAAAACAATTCATTTCCCGCCTAATTTATTCTCAAATATTGCTTGCTACGTGAGAAAAAAATGTTTCTATTTGTATAACTGTAAGAGGAAAAAGGATTTTAAATGGATTTTCTTTTTCTTTTAACAATAGTCATTATTAATAAATTTCCTATTTAATGTTTTGAGAAATCAGCTACAGGGAAATGTATTTCCTTGTTCCAGCAATTATTCTTAACTCCTGTCATTGTGTGTGCTTTTAGAGGATATAAAAATAAAAATTGAAATCTCTATATTAGCTCTTAGATTTACATAACATACCTCTTTATGTCAAGCCTTTTAATGCATTAGGTAACTTAACATACATTTTGAAATCCTTCTGTTATATTGAGAGCTGTTATATTAGTGAATAAATAATTTTGTTATCACTTTCTGGGATTGTAGTGATTACTTGTTAACACGTTATGGAAGCTTATTTCTCTCATGTATCCATAACGTGCTTATAAATGCGAATATTATTAAAATTTTATTTTTTTAACCAGAAAAATCCATTTTGTCTAGAGAAATCGAAAATTTTAATAATTCCAATAGCATGCCAAATTACAATGATAACAGCTATGTAATTGCCACGTGCAGTGCAGTGTGATCTGAGACCATATACGGCTGCAGTGACTTGGTGGTAAGGACTCGGAACCGGAGGGTTGCAGGTTTGAGGTCTGGTTACATCGAAGAAACGTCGGATAAGCGATTCTAAAGCAAGTTAAATCAGTCCAAGTCAAGTGTCCTCCCATTGGTGTGATGTGTAGACGGGGATTCCAGATCAAGTGTCGTCTTCTTCATCTGACTGCAGTACAGAATTACGAGCTTCGTCTTAAAATAGCTCTAGAGTTGCTTTAAGAGCGGGACGTTAATATAACAAAACTAAATTGAAACCACATGCAAAATTTCATTTATCAAGCTTTTTGGTCTTATCGTACATTCATATATATAAATAAACAATTAGAGAAATGTCTATCTTTTTCTGTAGTTTGGGCCATTGTATTCTGATTCGTACTCGAAACAGATTTGTAATTTTCGCGGTAGTTTTGTAATTTGATTGAACGCGTGTTAACACATTATGAACTTTTATTTTTGCTATGGAATCCATAAAGCTCTCAAGAATGTAAAATTATTTAGATTTTAATCTTTGTAATTAAAAAAATCAAATTTATCTAAATGTATCAGTGAATCTAATCAGGCCAACAACATACAAAATCTCAATGGTAACATGGGTGTAATTTGAGCGTGCAAACCACTGATTCTGATATGAAACCATATATAAAATTTCATTTATCAAGCTTTAATACCTAATGGTATTCTTATAAATATAAGATAGATATATAGATAGAAATCTATCCTTCATTCAGGTACATGAACTCTGGAACGAGATCGTAAGAGGTTCATTACCGTGTATTTGTCCAAGAACAGACATGAAATCTGGTAGACATTTGTCAAGTCTGTCATATTGCAGATACAGAGCATTAATTGTTAAGGTTAAAAACATGTAACAAATCTTTTTCATCTAACTTATTACGTTTAAACCTATTCCTAAATTTTTGAATCAGTTATGAAATCAGAACTGATATGATCACCATGTATTCTATTTAATTAACCTTATTCATTTAATTGATTATATGTATAAGAAAGTTCAAGTAATGCTCAGAATTTCTCAGAATGAATAGATTGTTAAACTTTTTTTAAATAAAACTTAACCAATTAATTAACATAATACATTGAACTCAATCATCTTTACGTTTCAGTGTTTGTGAGAAAAAAATGAACTTAGAATGTATTGCATATTTAGAACACATTAAATGTCATAGATATCAAAGTTTGAATGAGCTTTTAAGAAGTATACAAATTGTATGAAAGGGAAAATAAAAATAAATTGAGTTTTATTATTCAACAAAAGCTCTGTTCAATAATAAACTAAATATTCAACTAAAATAAAAGCAATTTATAATTATTTATGTACAAATGTTATTGTAAAAACTCAAATTTATATATCTAAATTTATATACTCACATTTATAAATTTATTTGCAATATATAATTATTACAAATTTAAAATGTTTATACTTAAAATCCTTATATCGTCTGTACTTTTTATTTCACTAAAATGAGAATATCTTCTTTACCAAGCTATTTTTATTTGGTCAGTTCTCAAAAAATAGGAGAAGCATGGTAAGCAAATTGTTCAGAAGAATCCTTCAAGAATTATATAAAATTTAAGCAAATATTTCAAATGATAATCTGAATAAAATAAATAACCTGACTAAACATATTTATTATATTTTATATTTGGGTATGAAATGTTAAAGATTTCTTTAACATAAATAGTGCATAAAAACGAATTTGTTTATTAAAAAGTAACTATTTGATTAATTTTTTAGATTTTCTCACTAAATCTATTCTAATACTAATATCATTAGAAAAAAGAATACAAAATAAATAAATAATAATAAATTCGTTTTGCAAATTAAAAATTCGTTAAATGCAAATTTTTTATGAATTTCCACCTCCGCATGTGTATATTGTATCATATATCCTGTAAAGGGGACAGAAAACTAAAGGATACTTTTGCGATGAAAAATATCACGTTTTATTGGAAATATAAATTTTGAGATTTCATAACAGCAATATTTTAAAAATTTACAAATTATCAAAAGAATAAGAATTAGCTATGAAAATCGCATTATTTTAAAAAAAATCAACAAAAATTGTTACTGGATATCATCTGAAGAAAAACTTTAAAAAAAAATCAGATAATAGCATCCTATACATACAAACTATTTATTTTTTTTCACCTTAATTTATACATGTTTTTGCTAGATTATTATTGATTTTAATCATATTTCGAATAAAAATGTAAAAAAAAAAATATTTTTTGAGCTGAGAAGAAAATTTTTGATATACATTTTCGAATAACGAACATTTTGTTATTCTTTAATATTTGTGTATAAAAAATTCACATATTTTAAAAGAATTAAAATTAAATTGAAAACAAACCATTTAATAAAGAAAACAAATATAAAATGTTTATTTAGCCTTGGTATTAACACTACGCTTTCAAAATAGAATTCATATTATAAATTATTTTATTTCAAAAAATAAATATTCAATTACCTTTCAGAAGCGTTGCAATTTCAGGACAAGAAGTTGTAGGTACAGCTGTCTTTAAAAATGAAATTATTTCCTCAAAACTTGTACTTATGAAAGAGATATTTTTCTCGTTTCTTTTTCAGCCACAAATTTAAAAATTTATTTTCTACAATATTAATTCTAAAAAAAATCGTCTGATTTAAAAAAATATCAAAAAACTGTTGTTACATATAATTCATATTTACTTTACTACATGAAAATTATTCTCAAAATTTCATGTCTTAAAATATTTTAGAACTTTTAAATTTATTACATAAATATTTATTTATTACTTCTTCAAGGAACTTATGCCTCATTCTATCTGATAAAATAATTACTGAAAATTAAAATACAGTTTGTAGGACGTAACGTTAAGGAAACGTGTTAAATAGATAAGATATGTGACCGTGATGTTTATAGCATCAAAAATATTCACTATCTAGAAAGAAACAAGTTTTCATGAAAAGATATTGTGTAATATTTTGAAGATATTGCTTTGAAACTTAAAGATATGTATATCACATGACATGACGTGATATTATAGGCACTAAATATACAGAATAAAAGTGATTATTGAAATTCAGCTCAAATTTATGCTGATATGTTTAACTTTACTTCCACTTCAACGAATTTCAAAATTCGTATGCTGATTTAGATTCCACTTGTTTATATTATTCTTAAAATACACTTGCTGATGCTAGTATTATTGCTAAAAATCAAAAAATTATTGATAAAATTTAAATATTAGTTTTGAAGAGTCTTGCAACATAATTATATCCTTCTGTTTAATAAACTTCACGCTTACAAAGATAGAATTTTACAATCGAATTTATTAGAACTCAAAATAAGTTAATAGATTAATTATATTAAGAGATAATTTAATACTTTAAGATAAATACGTTTAAATTCTTTTATTTTCACTTAGAAACAATTGAAAGAAAATATATGCTGAACTAAATTTGATATAATGAAAATGGTAATAATACAATAGTATACATCTGATTAAATTCCCTTTGACGAAACTGTGGGAAAAGAACAAGAGTATTTTGCATAATTTCTATTTAACTGAATATTTATTTAAAAGATACAAATGCAAAATTTGGCAGCATATTTTTTCACTAGCGTTAAATTCACTGATTCGGAAAAAACAAGCTGTGGAGAATTTGGTTTCAATTGGATTCAATTGTTTCAAGTTTATATATATATATATAAAAGTAATATAAGACGAAACGAAACTTATTACGGAAACGGGACTAAAAATAAGAATCGAAACTAATAATTATTTCATATTCGAACAAGATTAAAATTAAAAAAAAAACTATCATTGTATTTAGTGACCACAAATGCAGCTACTACTAAAGTACAGATGAATAAAATAAATTTGTAATATCAGAGAAAAAGAATTCCTGTTTTCAGTTCTGTTTCCGTAATTAGTTTTGTTTTCTCTGATATTGCTAATTTATATATATAAATCTAATTTAAATCCTAATTAGTTTTCTAATTTAATCATATTAACGTCATTCTAAAATGTTCTCTTATTTCCTGAAAAAATTAAATTTTTTTATTAAATAATTTTACCCGCTCTCCATATAATTAGCTCTCAGTATTTTCTTACGCTCTGAGTGAAACGATAGAAATTTTTAATGCTTACAATACTCTTTTAGAAGGACCGAGGTGGTAGGGCGTTGGATTCTCATCTCTTGGGTTGTGAGTTCGAGCCCCATCGGCAGAAGACCTTCGTGCCAGGCTAGCGTGCGTATAAATCTGTAATGTTCATAAAGTCCTCCATGCCGAGAGTAATACCACTCGGGGGTACTGCTTCAGAGGTAATCGTTCTCTAATCCAGATCTAAATTACTATCTGTGGATGAGTAAATGAAATGTATGAATTAAGTCCGTCACGCAAAAAGGGTTATGACGCGTGAGTAGCTAACCCGTACTCTTGGCCCTAAATGACGCTACTGAAAAAACAAGAGACGCAAAAAAATTCGGATTAAATCGCAATTGTTCTTTAGTCAGCTGGCTTGTCAATGACAAGTGTCCTTAAAAGTAGCAATATAATTTTAAAGATATCTAAAATTCCCACTTTTAAATCGACACATTTCAAAGAAATCCCCCATCAAAATCTCGCTGTAAAATCACTGAAGGTAAAAATTTTGTTCTCTTTTACTTCTGTGTCGAAATGTAAATGGATCTCAGTTTTTTTCACGACCACATATGAAAAAACCAAAAAACATACATATGCGCGCAAACGCATACACATATTTATGCATAATAGATAGCATTAAACAATAGATACAATGACTTTTATTATTTGTAAAGATTTTTGACATTTTATTATTTAATCATTTCATGAGAAATCATTTAAACATTCATGTCAATTGCAATGACACTCGGCAAATAAAAATAGTTTTGTCATCACTGCAGAATGCAGAGTAAGAAGGAATAAAATTCACGATTACATGATGAAAAAATAAATTTAATTTCTAAACCACAAATAACATAAACACGGCAATTTCATATTTTATAAGTATTTTACGTTTTAACTTTAAGTCAGTAATTTGGAATCTTGTAGTTGTTAATTTAACACCGACACGTGTGTTAATTAAAATTTTGTCATGATTTCGAATTTGAAATTAAATCCTCTAAAATTCTATACATAATTTCATTAGTAGCAGTTTTAATAGCATATCAATTATCTTCATATAATAAAGAAATGTTAATAAAAAGAATTTAATTTATTCCTTTGTTATAAAAAATAAACTATCTAAAATATATTTACTTTAATCGATTATTTCAGCTTCTGTAGAAGAAATATGAATTTTGTAGCAGCATAAAATACAACAATTGCCGAAAATTAGTCTATAAACTGAGATTGATTTGCTGTCGGTAATATCAGAAATATAACCTGCACCAACTTATAAAATTCTATCAAGATAATGATTACGTAATTTTCCTCTTAACGTTTAAAAAAATATATTCTTAGAAGTCTAGAATATTGATAAGAAGTAATTGAAGATAAAAGTTCATGTACCTCTTGAAAATAGAAATATAAACTCAAAAAGAGAGTCGATCGGATATTGACATTTATATGTGACATTTCACCTGTAGTATTTGATCTCCTGATCAGGTTTAGATGATTTACTTCTTTATTTACGTTATACATAAAGTATCATTAGGTATATAAGCTAAAAACAAGAAAATAATAAATATAAAAGATTTCAGTAAAAAGGCGTTTTCTGCATGCATTAGGATTTTTTTTTACGTATATGTATAGCGTTGGGTGTGTGTGTGTGTATTTGATCCAAGGAAAAATTCTTCTTTACCTTTTCTTGTTTATTTTCACACACACACACACATATATAAACAAACATGGACGACGATCACAGATATACAAGAAAACACATAATATACGTACTGAAATATGGAAAGTGCTGCTAACAACGAGCGAAAAATACTTTTTGCCGCTAACGGAGAGCGAGCGGGATGCCCCGCGGTCCCACCAACACCGGATATAGTTGTTTACAAAAAAATCTCAACAGCGCTCCCCTCACATTCCAAGCATACTACGCCATCTATATTCAGCATTCATTTATACATATGAATAAGTATACAAAGAATAAAAAAGATACAAATAAAATAATTAATTAAATCAAAAATTAGAAATAATTAAATCACATAAACAGTTTTGCATGCGTTTCTTTTTTTTTAAATTTCTAATATGAAATGAATTCACAATATTTACTGCTTAAGATATTATTTGTTTTGTTATAAAAGAACCCTTTTGCTCTGTTGCCTTTTTAAATCTCTCAAGAAGCCTCATTATGCCTTCTATCCAAATTTGTTGTGTTTTGAACAAGAAATAGTCTTCTAGTTGATCTTTTATTTCGCTGACAGATTTAAAGCGCTTGCCGAGAAGATAATTTTTAAGGACAGAAAGAAGTAGCAATCAAATGGAGTGAGATCCGGAGAGTATGCAGGAACATCCTAATGTATGTAAAACATCTCAATCAAACTGTAAGAGCTTTCCTTACGACAAAGGCAATTTGTGATCTCGTGCTGTTATGATGAAAAACAATGCCTTCTTTAAAGGCCTTATCATAAGGTGAAATTTCATCAGCACTTTTCCGTTTCTACCCTCAAAAACCAGACAAGCAAGTTTCATAATCGACAACTTTTTCTAACCAGCTCGAAAATTGTCCGCAAACGAAACTCATCAATCATGTGAAACTTTGAAGTGACGTCACACAAGTGATGTCACTTCCGTTGTCATTTGCTGACGGAAAGTGCCGAAGATATTTGTCGTGTGATAAGGCCTTAATTCTAACTATTTTGTAGCTATGGCAGCTTTCAACTAATCCAATAAATAACAGCAGAATTTATTGTTTCCACTAGGAGAAACTTCATAGAATTCATTGTTTCACCTTGCTGAAACTCTGTATAATAACTTTTGTCCAATCTCATCAAGTGGACAAACACGCTTTTTTGGGGGTGTAGTCCCGACTTTGGGATAGTTGAAGAGTTATTGCCCTTACACAAAGTTTTTTTTTCCATGCGTATTTAAAAATAAAATTCGTTTAGTCTCTTTTGATGCCTTCTGCATGCCGTAAATGTCAACCTTCGCTTTCCATGTTCAACTCTGTGGCACGTACGAAACGTACTTTAAAAGAGCTCTGGTACAATTGAAATTAATGACATAGACTGCTAACTGCATAGACTACTTTAAAAAAGTTCTGGTGCAACTCAAATTAATGACATAGACGGCTAATAAATAAGCCTGCATGTTTGCGCAAGCACTGCCAGATAAGGGCATTCATAGCGAGATAAGAAAGAAACTTTAGGGGCACCCTAATATTAAAAAGATTAGAAAATAATTTTTAAAAAATCCGGTACTTAAATAAAAATCTTAGAAGTTTACGCAACGGGACATGATTATAGATCCTTAATGATTAATATAAATATTAAAAAGCTACAGCTATTTATTACATAAAAATTAAAATATATTATGACTATGGCTAAGATCCCAGTTTACTTAAAACAATTTACTATATTTTCTCAGCTTAATTCATCGATAAAAACTCGGTTATAATATATTAAAATTATTGTTATTTTGTTATTCTTAAAGTCTTTATGTAAGCATAAATTCTATCTTTAGGTGTAATTTTTCTGTTTTCATATAAATAGTTGAAGGTGTATAATGCCAATGTTTCTCAATAACAACTGACACCTGTGAGGTTATAAAGATGCAATTTCTCTTTTTTAATTTTAAATATATCAAAAGCATTTGACATTTTAACCTTGGAAACTTTACGTAGACTATACGTCAGTGATATCTTTCGAACATTCGTTTCAAAAATACGACAGGGAAAAAACATTCACCGTTAAATCCTATAAATTAGTGATAAGGAAAATATGCAAATAATTCTTCGGATATTATTTTGTTGTATAATAATCCAACAATGTCCATAATGCACATTATTTGTATGGATATCTGAGATTTAATGAGTAGAAATAAGCATGATTGAACTCACATTAATTTATTGGTCATGTGACTTTTTGTTCTGTGTTCAAACATAAGAATATTTATTTTATTCTTTTCAAGCTTTTCCTATTATTTTAAACTATTTAATTAATTAATATGCTTTTATCACACTAGTTCTTTTTAAAGGGATAATATTTCTGTACTCATTTATAAGCAAATAACATTTAAAAGGAATTAATTCAGTTCCTACTTCAAACAACAAACAAAAAAAATTCAACAAAGAAAAATTTTAGTATAGTTAATTTTATTAAATAATATAAAAAAATCATTAAGTATCAACAAAATGAATGATTTTTGCAAGAACTGATCTCGCATTCTTCATCTTTACGTGAAACATACTAAAATCCTTACTTTTTACAGATTGAGCTGCTGCCTGTTGATTTCAATTTTCATTACAAACTGCTAAAACTCGATTTTAAGTATTAAAAATTATCAAATTCCATTAATGAATTAATATTCTTTAAAAAAATCTGTTTTAATATCGAGAGTCATCCACCACAAATTTTAAAAAGTGCATTTGAACTTGAGTGGACGAATAAAAAATCTTTTATAAACGATTGAAAATTTAGCTTAGATATATAAATAAATATATATAGGGAAAGTATGAATCGAAGAGTAGGAATTTGAATGAATACAACAAATTCTATGATCACTAACCTTATTAGGATTATGTCTTATGAAAGAAAAAAAAATGTTTGAAATCGCGTTTTTATTAGAACGCAAAAATAAAGTACAAAGTATTGAATTAATACATCTGTAGGTCAAAACAACAAAAGTCAAATTTGACATGCTGACATAAATATTCTTTACTAAATTTGAATTTCAAACCCAGCCTCAACAAGTTTTACTTTTTAATAACTATATAAGATATTTAAATAGATGAAATTTTGATAAAAAGTTAAAATGATTAAAAGGCTATATTTTTGTAAATTTTTACAGAAGTTTGACAAAAATTGTTTTTGCATTTAAATAAACAAAACAAACCGTTTTTAAAAGGGCGTATTAATGATGGTTCAATATATCGATCAAAACTTGTAAATAATTTGTTTTAGATGCTGAACCTATGTACAAATTTTATGTACCTGACATTTTGCATTTCGTAATTATCGAGTTCACTTTTATAGGGATAGTCAGACAAATAGACTTCTTTTGAACGAATTTCTCTCAAAAGTTGATAGAAATTATCTATTTTTTCGTCAGTTCAAATTTGACAAGATGAAAAGTGTTTGTAAATGATGGTTCAAAATATGAATAAAAATCTGGAAATAATCGATATTTTAGATGCTGAACCTGTATACATATTTTTTTTCTACTTAGCATTTTGCATTTTGTAGTTATAGAGTTCACTTTTATAGGAATAGCCAGACAAACAGATTTCCTCTGAACGAATTTTATTCGTAAATTCTTAGAAATTAATTATTTTGTTGTCGGTTCATGGACTATATTTCATTTCTACAGCTCACAAAGTTTCTGTGCCATGATGATGAAAGACAAATAGATAGAAAACTAGGCATAATTCAAAAACGTGTTGAGCAGATTTTTAAAAAAAAAATCTGAAATATGAAAATGCATTATATTTTCGAATTGGAATTTTCGGTGAATATATATATATATATGTCCGATAGGACTGTGCGGCGAAATTTGACTTACTTGGGCTATGATAGCAGAAGACTGACTCGAGTGCCTTTACTGACAGCACGACATCGCCTGCAGCGACTCTCCTGGGCTCGTGAGCATATCGACTGGTCCCTAGACCAGTGGAAAACCATGGCGTGGTCAGATGAGTCACGATTTCAGTTGTTACGAGCTGATGGTAGAGTTCGAGTGTGGCGCAGACCCCACGAAGCCATGGACCCAAACTGTCAGCAAGGCACTGTTCAAGCTGCTGGTTGCTGCATAATTGTGTGGGCTGTTTTTACATGGCATGGACTCGGTCCTCTGGTGCAACTGAACCGATCATTGACTGGAAATGGTTATGTTCAGCTGCTTCCAGATCACTTGCAGCCATTCATGGACATCACGTACCCACACAGCGATGGGATTTTTATGGATGACAATGCGCCATGTCACCGGGCCAGAACTGTTCGCGATTGGTTTGAAGAACATTCCGGACAATTCCAACGCATGATCTGGCCACCTTGATCGCCCGATATGAATCCCATCGAGCATTTATGGGACATCATCGAAAGGTCCGTTCGTGCCCAAACTCCTGCACCGTCCACACTTTCACAATTATGGACGTCTATACAGACAGCATGGCTCAATATTCCTGCAGAGGACTTCCAACGACTTGTGGACTCCATGACACGTCCAGTTGTTGCACTTCGCCGGGCAAAAGGAGGACCGACACGATATGAACAGTTATACCATGACTTTTGTCACTTCAGTGTATATATATATATATATATA
>JAPMOQ010051890.1:1151381-1167165 GCA_026543055.1 Argiope trifasciata
GAATAAATAATTGATTGCATTATTTTATAATGTTGAATAACGAATAAATAATTAACTTTGTTTTTCTATAATGTTTAATAATGAATGAGTAATTAATTTCGTTGTTCTATAAAGTTGAATAGTGAATGAAGTACTAATTTCTTTGTTCTGTAATGTTGAATGATAAATGAATAATTAATTTTGGTGTTTTATAAGGTTAAATAATGAATAAATTTTTATTTTCGTTGCTCTATATTTTTAACTATTGAATAAATAATTATTTTCGTTGCTTTATAATGACAAATATTGAATGAGTAATAAAATTTAAGTAAGACTATAATATAAAATTAGAATAAAAAACTTAGGTAACATTAAAGTACGAAAATAGCGTAACATAATTTATTTTTTATGTTTTATTTTATTGAATAATGAAGAAATAATAAAACAAGATTATAATTTAAAAACAGAAATAAAAAATAATGTAACATTAAAATAAGAAAATAATTTAACATTAAAGTAAAATAATAATAAAAAATTAAAATCAAATTATTAATTAAAAAATAAAAGTAAATAAATACATAAATATTTTTAAAATTTCACTTTTTATCAGAATCAATATATAATTCGCTTTTCGAAATTATTTTTCTAAAATTCAATGTCAATATTAATTTGAAAACAATCTTCTGATTTAAAATGAACATTCATGAAAAACGTATTCTATAAAGAATAATTCCTGTTCACATGGAATACCACGCTTTAAAGTCACGTTTTAATCCAAGTTACAGAGTTAAATATGCAAAGAGAATAATCAAACTCAGTTATATACTTAAAGAAGTCGATTAAATTCGCTTTTAAGATATATTGTCATCAATTTTAAGATGCCTTCGTTACACTCTTTGAACGCGTGACGCATTCAAATCTTCAGACGTAGCTGTTAAGAGAAATGGTTGACCTTGAGCTTTGAAGCAATAGGAAGAAGTAACAGATATTGGCGCCGTTATGCAGAGGTGGGAAAAGGATTAACAAGTATATATATTGTATCTCACTCTACGTTTTCGTGAGTGCTAGTTCTTATTTATTTCAAGAAGGTTCTTGTTTAGTTAAATGTATAGTTTAAATCATCACTTGGGCTGATTGGAATTACTGTGGTTAGTATATATATTTTTTATTAAATATGTTGTAAAGTTAGAAATTATATTTCTGTTAATACGAAAAAAAAAACTTTTTTATAAAAATAAAATATTATACAAAAAATCAGTTAAGGAAAAGTTTTAAACATTAAAACGGTTTTCTTTACCAACAGTTTTTACTATATATTTAAAAATTTAAAGTTAAGTTTATTGTAAAACTGCTGTTGTCAGCAGTCTACGGTGGGAAGAAACTTTTTTAACACCTTACCTGTTTTTCGCGTACGGGCACGACTTTCGGGCTTTTACTGAATTTTATACTTTACCGGGCTTTTACTTATACTCTGTACGGACAATTTGATATCTACTTTGCTTTCACTCTTTCACCAGTATCTTTTCTATTTTTAGTAACAAATTATTCGTATAGATGGCAGTAGCTGTCCAGTAAATGAAAATTAGCAGTTACTGTGTTTTTTTTATTCTGATTGGTCCAAAAGCGCGTTTTTTTTTTTTTTTTTTTTTACATTCTTTGTATCAAAAGACGAAATGAAATAAAAATATGACATCTTTTGGACCGAATTCTGGAAAAAAAAAAATGAAACTTTAAAATGGTTAATTTAATCGATGAAAATCACAATGTTATTGCAGAGACAACAAAATATCGCTAGGCATGAAATATGTGTTTATGATGAAATGTTGATTTTGAGCAAAAATATCGTTTGTCAATAATTTTATTCTCTGAATTATTTTCTTGCTGTTGCTTGGTAGTAAATTCTCTGCTTCGAAACCTGAGGGTTTCAGGTTCGAGACGTCCTCCCACTGGTGTGGCGTGGAAGTTTGGACAGAACGCTTGCCAGCTCAGGTGTCGTCATCGTCATCTGACCATGGTTTAAAATTATGAGGTCCACCCCCAGAATAAGCTTAATGTTACTTTAAAATGCGACTTTAAATCTAACTTAACTAAGCTTAACAAATTTAATTATTTTCTTAGCTTGATAATTTTTAATTTTCTGAGTTTATTCTTTGATAACTCGCATTATTTTTTAAAAAATCACATTTTAAAATTTTACTAAAATGACATCGCGGTAAAAACCTCATAAAAACAAATATAAATTATGTTTTTTATTAACATTTCATGTAACATTTTTTCAATATGTTTGGTAATCTATTCATTTAACAAAGATATAATGTGGCAAAACTGAGTTGAGATATGCCACATAGTTTGATTTAAAGTGTTTAAGTATTTTTAATTTAGTTTAATTTAAATATATTTCTTAAGTTCCCCTGTAAATCGCTTAACTTCTTGATAAATTTTTGAGGTAGAAAATTTTTTGCTTTATACCTTTTTATATTTTTTGTCTTTTAATTGATACTATTGAACCCAGTTCTTCATTAGTTAATTACTTAATTATTCATTCTTTATTCAGTCAGTTATTTAATTCAGTCTGTATTATTTCAAATACTTTTTAAGCCTAATGCATGTAACTACTTGAAGTATATTTAGGATAAAGAATAAGCATATCAAAGAAATGTATAAACTATAATGTATAACCACTTTAAGTGCTAAGAGTAAAGAATAAGTATATCAAAGAAATGTATGACTTATTGTTAAGTTCACATTAAATGCAAAAAATAAAGAATAAGAAAATGAATGTATGAATAACTTATCATTAAAACTAAGTAAAAAAATATGGTCTGCTTGTTAATTTTGCATTGGGAATACACAACATTAATTAATTTATTTTCTGCGTTACCATTTTTTTTAAAAGCTTTATTAAGATCATATGCAAAGAGTTGTATCATTGGACGTAATATCTTATTTTTTTAAATGCTGTAAATTGATATTTATATTCACATTACATTATTTTTTTATACTCGTATAAAAATAATTTTAATAATATAATGTATTTAAATCTCTTTATAAAAAATTATACCTCTTTTTTTTGGTAACTCTCTTTAACAAATTGATTTTCCTACATCCAGTCTACATTTTCTTTTAAATTTTGTTCCCTTTTGATATCTGTTAGATTTATTTTCTAGCTTGTATTAATAGGGAATACGTGTCATATATGGACTGACATATATGTATTACAAGCATATATGCCCGTCCATATATCTCACAATGCCATGCGTTTCTGGATGCTTAAATACATTCTAAACTGGAACGATTTTTAAACACCACTAGATGACTCTATGTGTCCTTTACTTTGGAAATAAGTATAGTTTTAGTACCTGACCATCAGTTTGCTCTTATTACGCCTTTGACAGTTTACACGTTTGCTATTACAGGGGATGGTGGTAAGAGAAATGTAAATAAACAGAATTGGGTTGTGTAACGTTTTACTTGTTAGAAACCTTCCGTTATGGATTATTTTATTATTATTATTATTATTGGGTTTTATCATTAGTTCTGTTTATTTTATGAAGATTTCGGAAGCATTTCGCGAACTTCTCTTTTTTATTACGGAGTAGCCGCCTTTGGCGACCAGCTGGTTCGCCATGAGTAATGCGTTCTAAATTTTTAAATTAAGTCGCATATTCATTAGCCTTGAAGTAATCCGGTCATTGATTGGCCTGAAATTAAAAATGTTTTTTTTTCCGTGATGCTGCCAAAATATTTAATGTTTTTTTTTTTTTTAAATGCGAAAAAGGAAAAAAAAAAAATATTGAATAAATGATTTAGATGTTGCAAAGGATTATAGAAAACTTGGCTTTGCATTTATTTTTTTAGAAACTATAACATTTTATAATGGAAAAAAATTATTGAATTAATGATACAGATATTGCAAATGATTATAGAAATATGCCATAAGTCGGGATTTCAATGCATATCTTGTCTAAATTCGATCAGGTTTACTATAAATAAAGAAAGATTTGTTAAATAAATGATTTAGATAATGCAAACGATTATAGAAACCTTTGCGTTGCAAGGTTTATTATTTTTATTAGAAAATATTTATTTATTATTTTATTTTAAGCTTTATTACTTTATTATTTTTACCCTTATTTTTTTTAGAAAATATCACATTTTATATTTCTTTTATTTTATCCAGTCACGTGCAAAAAGTATAATTTCTTTAGACTTGATTTGCGATGATAGTATTTTTTTTATTATTTGAACTTCCGTCATTGTTTTATTTTATTTTATCCAGTCACGTGCTCAAAAAAAAAACATGGTTAAAATATTTCTTTAAAAATTCGTTAAGTTTACCTTATAAAGTTTTTAAGTTTACCTTATAAAGTTTAAGTTAAAAGTTTACCTTATAAATTAAAAAAAACTGATACCGTTAGAAAGCTAATTTTTTTTATCTTTAAATTGATGTAAAAATCATGTTTGTGTAATCATATTTCGAAAGCGGAAAAACGTCGAAATTTCGCTTAAATTTTAATTAATTCAAATTCTAATTAAAAATTCTAAAATAGGGCTCCGAGGTGCCCATTCCTGACCTCCAAGGTATACATGTACCAAATTTGGTAGCTGTGGGTCCAACGGTCTGGCCTGTAGAGCGCCAACACACACCCACACCCACACATTGAGCTTTATCATAAGTATAGATAATCTTGGTTTCGGTTTATTACGGCAAGAAAACGCGATTTGTGCAAAAAAAGTACAAATTATGAATCAGCTAATAATCTAAAAAGGTAGAAAAAATGACAACTTTAGGACTAAAACTTTATTTGCTGTAATTTTTTTCCCAAAAATTAAGTGTCTCGGAATTCCCTATCCTGCGAGATGAATCCTTTCTCGTACGCTCAGTCCTGTGCATGCGTTTACAATAAAGTTTAGTTTAGTTTAGTGATATTAAAACATCGTTGTAAAGCGACAATATGGCTATGCGTTCACGATCGAAGCCTCCGTCCCGAAAGGATTGATTACGCTTTGAACTTAAAAGAAAACCTTCTTTATCTAAATATCTACTAAAGAATATGCTTGAAGATATCTTAGAAATGCATTTTACAAGACTTTAATCTCTACAACAACCTAATTGTGGAAGTGCTGTGATACAAAAATTGCAACGCCTGCCTAAATCATCCTTTTATCAGCACTTTTTATGCACTTATTGGTATCTGCGTATTGTATTGATAACAACTGATATGTGAATGAGCAATATTGAATTATGAATTCTTTATCATAATGCAAAATTTGGGGTATCAAATATATCGCATTCGTTAGTTATCAATTGTATTGCTGATTTTGTAGTTTTAAAATTCAACAACCATAGTTATAACAATGTATATTTTTTTATTGATTAAAACTATTGATACATGTTAATAATAATAGTTTTAAGAGTTAAAATTTATATTAATTATTACATAACTTATTTCTTAATTATTAATATTTATTAAAGCTGTTGTATAAATAGTCGGTGCGTGCTTAATTTAGAATTTATGGATAATTTCCTTACTGCAATTTATTAAAATATAGTTTTCTTAAAAGGTAAAATTCTTGAATTCATTGTATTTTTATAGAAAATTTCAGCAGAATCAAAATAGGTAAGTTCCACTATATTGCTATCTTTGAATTTCGAGAAATGAAAATTTTATTTTCTTTTGATTCCTTCACAATTGAAAACAAAAGTTTGTTTATAAAAATGAATTAACTATTTAATTATTATATCAATATTAATGTAACTAATATGCTTTTGTATTTCTTGATATTTGGAACATTTCGGAATTTTAAGTTCGACCATTCTTTTCTAAACGATGTAAGAAAACAAGCGTCTAAGTTTCGTTTTTAGAATTAGCCAAAGCGTCTTGTAGAAACTTCATTTAAAATAAAAGTAAGTGTGACGTCATGAAGCAAGTTTTCATTGAACCAGCTGACCGGCATGGAATTTAACTTGTTGTCCTTGAAAAGAATAGTGCTATTCCAGTGCTTTTTAACTCTTGTTAGTTTAACAAAAATATGGAAATTCCATGACTGTTCTTCATGATGAATAATCAAATAATAATAGCATTTGTAAAAAATATAAACCGGTTCAGTCAAAAACTTCTCCAAATTATTACATAATTTATTATTATATATTTATTTTACTTAGTTGCACCAAAATTTTTATCAATGCATTTAAATTTTTGTTATTTTGTAAATGTATATATTTTTCTTCTCGCGACATGAAATAACTTTTGAAATATCCTCAACATTCGATTAATTTAATTCTTTTCTTTGTTTTTGTTTCGATTTGTTGATGTTATGTCATTGATTGTTTAAAAAGTTTTCGATTTTCTTGCGTGATGTATCATTTACTTAAAATTTTTGAATCAGAGAACATTTAAAATACCTGCATTGATTGTTGTTATTTTCTTGTGAGCAAGACATTGTTTGAGTAAATATAAGACGCATTTTGAAATGGTTTCCTAGGTTGTTTAAATGTTATTTTCTTGCCTAGAGTATATTGTTCTAGAGAATCTATGAAACATTTCGAAACCATCTCTTAGATAGTTTAAGGGCTTGTTATTTTCTTTCATATTGTGATATTGTTTGAGAGAATATAAGAAAATTTTTGAAATGGTCACCTAGATTGTCAACAATTTTATTAACATTTTGCGTGAATAAATTTCTTTGAAATAATAAATGTTCATGAATGTGAATTCTTTGTTTCATGAAATGAACAATTTCAATACATTAATGAATATGAAATATTGTAAATGAGTTATTAAGTAAATAAAATTCCAATTTTAAACATTTAGAATGTTTTACAAAAGCATTTCATTTTTTCTCATTTATTTCTTTGAAATAGTAAACATTAATGAATAATTTAAATTTATTAAAATATAATTGAAATTCCAAATTTAGGTACTTAGATTTTTATGAAACGAATAGATTGTTTTAACACTTTCACAATTCTGATCTTACTTTCTGGATTTTGATAAAATAATCCTGTCCTACTTTTTAAGAACTCTAACAAAAGCGACATCATAAAAATTATTTATTTTTCATTGAATTTTACTATATTAAATATTAATACCTCAATCAGAGGAATTTTCTATATTTTTAAATATATTACGAAAGAAAGTTGGTATTTTACTTTGTATTTGTGTATGATTTTCAAAAAAAAAACAAAACATAGAATGCTACATGTATATCTAAAATTGCATGTAACACAACGCCACGACTCAGTTTATATTGACAAATTAAATTTCTAAACTATTCCCTAGAATTCCAAATATATAAAAATGCTACTAATGCATAGGAGGTGAGAATCCTAATTAGCATTCTGATGAAGTTTTTTGCTATGTTATTTTTTAATCCTAGCTAATAATTAATAAATGGATGACCGAATTATTTAAAATAAATTATCCCATCAAATTTTAGAATTTTGTCTCAATTACTTAGTGAAGATATCAATATTTTAACATCTTTATTTTACTAAAGATTATTAATATTTCACTTTCTCTTGTTCGAAGTATACAAACACAAAGCATTTGTAATCGTGAAAAAATTCGATTTCGAATTTGTTTTTGAACCTTAATTTGAGAAACAATTTTTTTTTTAACATTTCCATTAATCTGTCTGTAAATACGGTGTCTGAAAAATGCTTTTAGCTAGTATGAATTTCGGATTATTGTCCTACTCCAAATTTATAGATTTCCATCAAATTTTAAACGAAATCTTTTTAAAACAAATATCTGTCGGATTCTCAGAATATAAGTTAACAATATAGCTAAAAAGATGGAAAAAAACACTAGATGGATGCAATTTGGTGCACAGATTTAAAATTTAAAGTGTTTATAAATATCAAATTTCAATTCAAACTCTACAAGAGATTGATCAACTATTGATATGTTCTTTCACAAGTATATAAATGTGATAATGTAGCAATGCAGTTACTTAAATATGAAAAATTTAGTATTTGATGCATTTTAGCCCGTTATTTTTTTCCCCCGAAGCCTGGCAGTGTTGCCAATGCAACCCCTTCTTTTATTATTATTATTTATTCAAGATAAGAAAAAACTAGGCCGGTTAGTACGGATGTCGGATAATCACTCGCCAATCAGATACTCGGGAATGTTAGAACGTTTCTGGAGACCATTCCCATTGGTAGGGGTATAAGGGTAGCTCGTCTTCCTCCTGATCTGAGTGTCAGAGGAGTCCCGATTCAAGCGTGGTTATTCTTCTGTTCATGGTTTGTGTGTTCCATCTGTGAGGTGTGTGGATGTGCCCCCCCCCCTCTGTGAAAAGGGGATTGCGCAAGAGAATGTGAGGCATGAAGTAGATGGCATTGCTGAAAAATCAAGAGTTTGGCTTTGGCTCAAGAGCTGGGATCATTTTGGCTTAAATCAATGGCATATAACTGCCAGATGCTTGTAAAGTACCACAAGTAACAACTACAACAAAATGGGATGTATTGAATAAGGAAGCAATAAAGTGACAGGAGAAATTATTGTTAGGCATGATACATTTTATCGTTTCTGATTTCTTTTCATATGCAAACCTGCGTCTCAGAACGTCCAAACTTATTACCGATAACACATTGTAACGAGTTCGGCAAAAATAGAAAATTATCGATAGATAATATCAAATTTATTCATAAAAAAATCAATAACTCTTGATAATTGTGATAATCTTTTATCAAATTTGACTCTTTCATTTAGATATTATTACTCTTATCATATCATATGACAATAACTATTAATATGGTAAGAAACTGATAAGCAAAGAACGAATAATTTATAGACAAATTGTCAATTATTTAAAGTTAATTATCGAATCAAACTTTTAATTTATATTATTATATCCTTACGAAGTTGTTAGTCTCCATTCCATTTAGTTTTTGTAATGAAATAATATCAGTTTTTTTTTAGTTCTAATTTTATTTAATGAAAATGTCTGCTTCACACGGCAACAATCCAGTGATTGAATACACCCGCTTGGAAGCTACAACGCTAGAAGAGAGCGTTCTAAAAGATATTCTGGAAGAGATTGGTGAAACAGAAAAGAGGAAAGAAGATTGCTTGAAAACTTTGAGAGAGGAATTAAAAGGTAAGTGAAAAATCGTATTTCTTCAATATGTCAACAAATATATAATTTATTATTCCTAACAATAATTTCTTCTTTATTGTGTCCTTATTCAATACATCGTATTTTGTGCTTAACATTATTATATTGTTAAGAGAATAGGATCCATTTCATAGATCATTTCTCTTTCATATATAAGGTCGAAAGCTCAATATATTTTTATAATTTCGATATATAAATCTCATGATGAAGAATAAAATTTCGGTAATTTAAAATAAAATAACTCTCAGTTATGAATGATGCCAAAAAATGCTCATATCTACGAAAAGTGATTAAAAAACGTTTACAAGCTGCAGTATTTGGAATATAGAAATTGCGGGATGGGAAGATTGTTACCCAGAATGTAGAAAAGATGGTCCTAGTTGTCTTAGATCGGCTTTTCAAATGCCTAGTCTTAGTATTGAGACCTGAAACATCTACAGTAATGGTAAGACGTTTAGAAAACTGGTCTCATACAGGTGCTATTTCTATGGGCCAAGAATGTGTTCCCATCGGACATCCACAGACAAATAATTGAAGTGTATAGAGCCGGAGAAAAAGTAGACACCATAATTGGTATGGCTTAAACATGGGTCTTACGCCAGAAAAGAACCGAAACAATATAACCATAAGACATGAAACTGTACTCGCATTTTCTGATTAGGGTGACAGTTGCATCTACTGAAACTCTTGATTTACGGCTGATTATCAGGTAAACCAAAACTGCCCCATGACAGCCACTATTTTCCATGATACTGATGGAAACCTGGATTGTTACCATAAAGTTTCATCAAATAGCCTTTTACACAAATGTTTAATGAATCCAACTTTTTTTTACTGACTTACATATTTTTGTGTTCTCTAGATCTAAAAGACATAGAATGCTGTATGGATGAAGAATTTCTTCTGAAATTCCTCAGAGTAGCCAAGTTTGATTGTGAAAAAGCTTTGGATAGAATTACAAAATATTACATGCTGCAAGAAAAGATGGTAAGTCTACTGAAGAATACATCAGTAACCATGTCCACTATTCGAAACATGAAATATACATTTGCCTTGCCATATCGACCTAAAGATCATTCTGCATTAGTTATTGCAAATTTAGGTAAGTAATACATAGCTTCTTAGCTTTAATTATGTTGTTTTTATTTTATTTCTTTTTATCTTTAATTTGAAATTTAATTTTATCTGACAGTCAGTTCTGTTAATGTGGGCACTTGGCAGTTTCAGCACCATCTATTTTTTAAAAATCGGAATTTACTATCTTGAAAATAAATATTCCTAAGTTTCCTGAGATTGCTCTCATATCTTTTATGTATTGACTTAAAACAATTTAATTAACAATGAAATATAAATTTTATAATGTTTTTTAGTAACATATATTCTATTTTCTCAACACTGATAAAGTTTTTACAAAAATTTCTTAATTTATTTAATATGAAGATTTTTTTTATTTCCTCTTATTTGCAATGTTGACAAAGTATAGTAATCATTAAAAAAATTTGAACTCGTTATTGTGACGAATACCCATGCTTAATACCTCATTGAGATTGAAAAACACACTTTTTTCAAATCGTCCATCTGTCTTTTTATCTATCTGGGATGAAGCTAATTCAAAAACGCTTTTAGTTAGAATTGATGAAATTTAATATAAGGTATTTACACCAAATTTGTACAAAACGAAGAGAGCTACTAGATCTATAAAATTCAATTCACACATTTTTCTTAAGTGTAAACAGTTGTACAATTTTCAGTCAAATTCAACAAAGGGCTGCCCATCTATTTGTCTGTGCTTTCAGAAACATGTAAAAACTTTAAATCTAAAACGCAACGATTTAAATATGTCAAATTTGATATTAAAAAATTGTGATTATAAACGCTATTGTGGGCAATATTTTTATTCCAATCGATTGGAAAAACGCATCTGAGACACAGGTTCTATTTTTTGATGTCATTTATTACATTACATTACTAAGATTCGTCACTGAAACCTAGCCAATTATTAAACGATAGATTCCTTAAAAATGGTAAATCACGCCAACGTTTAACATTTCCTGACTATATATATGTGTGGTGATGTATTAATAAGCCAGATAACATGTAGGGAATGAGCAATTTTTTTTGTCATATGGTTATGTTACTAGGCTTCAGACCCAAAGGTCCCATGTTCTATTCCAAGCACATCTAATTCCCACAATGGTGACCTCGAACAATGAACCTTTAACCTTCATACAACTGTCGTGGCGTTATCTACCCGCAACCAAAGTCGTCAGACTCACTTGACGCAACAATTCACGCACGCTTGCCATAACGCTTGGTGTGACAAAAAGTTCTTCGCTCCCCAAAAAAAGATGGGTACGGCGCATTAGACGCAACAACTACACACACCAACCACTCCTCAACAAACCAATTCATCACTACTCAACAACAACGCATATCGTTCGTCAACTCACTGGAGGGTGAGTCTGTGTTGATATCTTAATAAGCCAGATAACATCTATGAGACTCAAGCAATTGCTTTTGTCCTGTGGTTATGTTACTAGGCTTCTGACTCAAAGGTCCCGAGTTCTACTCTGAGCCAACGTCACCTCCCACATTTCTCAGGGGAACCTCCAAATGAGGATGAGAGGCTTACGGTATGTTAGTTAGATCTTGCCAGCCTGGAGTGTACACAAAAAGGTGGCAGTATGGCTCTTTCTATCGATGGCAGGACGTACTTCCTTAATGAAGGGTTGTACCGAGGCCGGTGATGGCCCTTAGAATTCAACCACGGTTTTCACTAGAGATACTGTTACAGCGATCCGGTCATTCAATATTTGTTATTCATGTGGTCATTCAATATTTGTAATCGGACAATCAGTGAAGGACTTTCCTATTTCATAGCATTGCCATGTAAGTCATTCTCTTGACTAACACCTTCATTAGAAATTATGAAAGTTTTATTCATCCACTTGGCTTTTATATATTATTAAAATCTAATAAAAATATAATTTATTATCTGCTTGTTTTATATGAGAGATAAGAAAGTGATACAATACCGAGAAAGTCAACGTTAAGTTGGGAAATAAATTTTCAGGTTTTGCTAGCTCATTCATTCATAATTCAATAAATAAATTCAAGCTCATTCCTGTTATGGATAAAGCAAGAGCAAAGCAATTAAAATATCACTGTCTTAAAAATATTTTTTGTGAAAAATCAGGAGCATCGGCGGTGCTTAAAAAATTTAATTTAAATTAAATATAAGTGGTATTCTTGACGAACAGCAAACCATCAAGTGCTACTGTTATGTAAATAAAAGTGTGACTTTCAATCATTTTTTTCATTTAATTGAAATAAAGCGACTCTACTTGCAGGTATCATTGATTATTCTAAAATCAGTTTCGAATGTAGATCTTTTTTGGACATCATATCCACCCAAAGCTTATTGAACCATCCTATAACACAGATGTGTGGAATCACTACAATCTTTGATTTCACCGACTTTAAATTTAGTTCTTTGCTGGCAGTAAATCCTAAAACAGCCTACGACTACATGTACAACGTGCAGGTAAGAATTATTTTTAATGTTATAATCTATTTATAATTAAATGCGATGTAAAAGAGAAAATTTAAGGAGCTAAAAACTCAAGAAAAATATTTACAGGAGTTCTGAATTGCCATCTTCTTTATTACAAAGAAATACTCGATACCATTATACCTGTATACCTGTATTGTATATTATCCTGTAAGAAGTAATATACTGTAATGAATATTTAATGTTGCTTCCCAAAACAATGAAGTCCATTGTAAGAAAGACAATGTTACGATCAGCTTCATTGGATATTGATCGGATATTAGATCCATAACCCGCAAGGGCTTAGAGACAACCTTGGCGATCATTTTGCCCCTTGGCGACAAAATGGGTAATACTGGAATCTTCTGGAATTTCGATGATAAGGAGCAATAGAAATCGAATTATTCTTGAGTGTTCGAGAATTTTCTTCATCTTTATTCGAAAGCTATAAAAGACCGACAGGTCAAGTCATATATTGATTCAATGAGGAAGGCGTTGAACCAGTCATGTAAAGCTCAAGCGTTGAATGAAGTTCAAATCATTAGTGGACTGAGAATTGGTATTGTACGTCGAATTTTGGAGATTAGTATTCTAACAGCATCAAATAGTGTGTAGAATAGCTGGTCGTATGATATTGGGTTGGCAATTGGATATTGCTAAAGCGAGGAGACAGTGAAGAATTACAAGCATTTGAAGAGATCGCAGAATGCTGCTACGTAGATTTCATCTTTCTACTGAGTACTGTCTGATGTGCTGTAATTTTTGTTTGTTTACTGTTGGTTTACCCTTGTAAGCTGCTGTTTATTTTAACTGTACGGCTGTGTCTTTCTTATGTAAGTTTCAGCTATGTTTTGTCATCAGTGTATTCGTGTCTATGTATTAATAAACATCGTTGTTTTCTGTTGATCTGTTGAGTTCATGTTACGTCATATATTCCCTACAAAGCGAGTCCAATAGAGTTAAACGGATTTTTTTTATTTCCCTAACAATTCAATGGAGATGAATGTGATATACAATGTATGCAACAATGTGTGGTGGCAGTAATATTTCTTTCTTTGTTACAAAAGAACCAATGAATATAATACTGTAAATTTATTCTAAGTCTCGTTCTCACTTTTTTCTAGTCCAACTAATTCAGAAATTTCGATTTAACATTCAATTGTTATAAAACATCTAGTTTTGAAGTAAAAAGATAAAAAATTTCGCTCGGTCAACTGTTTGTTTTCAAATTAAAGACGAAGAGGGCACATGAAACAATAGACAGAAAATTATCATAATAATATATATAAATGGATACTGAGTTCAGAACTACAGCAACATTACCCTTTCATAAAAAGACAAAATAAATTACGTCAGAAAAAAATTTATTGCCAGGTATAAAAGCATTATGAATACCTACAATATGTTCTGAGACAACGCACAAGATGGAAATAAAATAAAATATTATTAAAATACAGACATTAACAACAATACAAACATATCCAGACAATGGCATCAACGAAAGAAAAAAGTTCTATATATTGTCTTGCTTCATGAACTCAAGTCAGCCATTAACCCAGTAGCTCATATATTGTTCAATTTTGTATAATATCAAATGATTTATCTTTATTGTATAATATTGATGGATGCTTAATATAATATCGTACAATCTTGCACGATGCTCAATATTATCTGTGTATTCATTATTAACAGTTTAGTGACACAAAGAACGCAGTGCTATTAATACCAATTGAAGATACTGATACACTCAAAGTATCAATTTTTTTGTCGTGTCCGTGTTTCCACGGAAAGAGGATGCAGTAGCTTCTTAGGGTAACGACCCCTGAGCACCCAGAGGACAGACGTCTGACTTGTAGCTGACACACATGGCACAACCCTTTTTAGGGGGCGGTCGAACTCTCTCATACACTCAATCATCCATCCGCAAGTCAGAATTTAGATCCAAATCAGAGACCGACTCATCCCTGATTCAGTACCCCCAGAGATATCATTTGGTTATGGGAACTTGGAGGACATTGCAGTCTCGACATATTTAACGTGCCCCAACTGCCATTAGCCGACACGGCGGTCTTTGGCCGAAACGAGGACAGAACCCGCGACCTTTCGGTTATGATACTGACGCTCTAACAACCAGGCTACCGCGGCCTCTAACCAATCAGGCCAATACTTATAAGAAATCGGAATCTTGTCATAACATTTTTCCAGGTGCACACAATGAAAATGAAGTGGTTTATTATAAAATCTATAAATGTATTTACAATACATTGAAACAACTGTATGCTAAGTTTCAATACTATTATAAAACTTCTGTAATCATTAAATGGCTTTGTTAACATCCTGAGCAACAATTGATAAAATGCTTCAATAGCACTAAATTCACCACATTTGTGGCTGCCATGTCATTCATTAGTTTTCATATCGTAGATATCTTCAAGGGTATGTTTATATCAGGAAAGATGTTTCAAATTGATTTACAACAATGGATAAACTTTGATGAGGAAAAAAAAGAAAGTTTTCTAATCTGTTACTGAAGAGTGTCCCAAATTTATCACAGGATTAGAATTTGCCAGCTGATAGAAAATGGAATGTTGTATGATAGAACAACGTGTGTTCATTGTTGAACAATATTTCACAATAATAATAATAATTATAATAATCAGAAATAATAATAATAGGATTTAATTCAGTAATTGTGCTCTATATAGCAAATTCTGAAATTTGATTTTGATATTGGAATGGTTATTTCATATCCTGAATTGTATGCAGAATGTTTCAATTAAACAGTAAAATTTGTAGTTTAATGAATAAATAATTAGGAATGGGAGTAGGTAGAATACGTTCATGTTATTAAGTATAGCATAATGTTGAATGCAATATAATTGTAAAAAATTTATGCATAACCTAGAAGATTGAGAATAAAAATTAATATATTATTTACTTGTTTTAGATAATTTAAAAACAAATATCGAAACGAAATTTTTTGAAGAGTAATTTTTAAATTTAAGCAAATACTTTATATATTTCTAAATTCTAAAAACCTTTTTAAAGTTTAAATATATTTATGTATATACAATATACAAATTATCTATCTATCTATCTATCTATCTATCTATCTATCTATCTATCTAT
>JAPMOQ010051890.1:1167565-1206080 GCA_026543055.1 Argiope trifasciata
GGCTGGATTCTTTTTCTATTGGTTATAGTTTTGATTCGGTTGTGTTCCTTTTTGCTTGGCTTATTTTGTTAATTAATTTAGATTCATTTGTATTTCAGTTGTAGCTGCATTTGCGCTCACCAAATACAATGATTGATTTAAAAACTAAAAAGTTTTTTTTTTATTCTTAAACTTGTTTGATTCCGTAATGATTTTTAGTTTCGATTTGGTTTTGGTTTCGTTTCCATGGTTAGTACCATTTTTTTTTCGTTTACATAATTTTATTAATTATATTAATTTGGATTTGTTTCATTAATTGGTTCTATTTCATTTACCTTTCATTATGTGATCTTTTAGCGTTTAATTCGAAATTGAGTTTTAATTTCGATTTCGGCCTAGTTGGTTTCGTTAAAATTTTTTTTGACCTGGAATTTGGTTTTAATTGTTTTAATAATTTTATGGTTATATATATATATATATATATATAGGGAGAGAGAGAAAGAAATATATTATACAATAATTAATACACAAGGAATATTCAAATGAAAAGGCCGAAAACGTCGTTACAACGTTACCGTTTATATAAAATTATTAAACGTTAGCGGGATAGGCAACGTTACCGTTTATATAAAATTATTAAACGTTAGCGGGATAGGCAACGTTACCGTTTGCCTATGCCGCCATGGAAAAACGTAACGAGACATCTGGGGATGAGATTAGAGTTTCTGGCGTAGATCGGAGCATGGGCAGAAGTGAGCTGAGGTTCTTATAAAGAACGCCGTCCAATAAACGTGACAGTTCATGTGAAGACAGCATGGCGTTAACATTGCAAAATTCGGCGATTCAGGAGACAAACCGATGACTACGTTGGTCCATCAAGAACAAAAGACCAGAGCTACTCATGGAGGATTTGGTTTTGCTGCCGTGATAACGCGCGTCCACGCCTCTCTAAGGTTACACGCGCGGAACTAGCCAAGTTCAAGTGGGAGCAGCTTGACCATCCACCCTACAGTTCGGACATGTCATTTGGCGAATTTCATGTGTTTTGTTCTTACAAGAAACACCTGAAAGAAAAACACTTCAACTAGGATGGCAAACTCAAGGACGCTGCGAAGTACTGGGTCTCATCAGGAGTTCTGTCGACAAGGAATTCTTCGGCTAGTTAATCAATGGAATCACTGTGTTCGAACCTATGGTACATACTTTGAATAATCTTCGTTTATACCTAAGAGTAGTTTTGTACTTTTTAAAATGAACACCTCTTGTATATATAAATCTTCTTCCATACTACTGAAATCTAATGAAAACTTTTTTTTTATTCTTCATCCTGTAGAAAGCAATCCCTCTTAGAGTCAAAGCTTTTCATATTGTCAATGCTCCTTCAATCTTCTGGGCTTTCTACAAGTTATTTTATCCTGCTATGTCTGAAAAGTTGAGAAAGAGGGTAAGTTTTATAATAATATCTCATTATGAGGTTCTAGGATTACATTTTATTAATACCCTATTTGAAAGCAGCTCTAGGACTATTTTGGGATGGGCATTGTAATTCTGAATCATGATAAGATGACGGGAACGGCATCTGACCTGGTACCCTCCTCTCTAAACTTCCACATTATACTAGCAAGATTATCCAGTTATAAGAGAGTTCTAATTTGAAGAAATGTGTTTTGAATTTCAAAAGCATTTCAGGTTTTCCAATTATATTTGTGACTAACTTACACACATTTTTTTATTCTAGTATCTTATAGATATGCCGCATAATATTTTCGGGCTTTTCTACAGTCATTATTTCTGAAAGAATATTTTGCAAGTTCGTAATGAAATTGCCATTTAAAATTTTTTTTCTCCGAAATAGAATAAAAGCCTCTTAATTAAAAGAAGATTAATTTCTAGATGCATTAAGAATTAAATGTGAATAGTAAAACTTTAACAACATTATGAAACCTTTATCGGCCACGGTAATTTAGCTTCTTCTTCTTAAAATTGTTATTTTTGAAAATCCACCTTTACCCAAAACCTACTTCATAAAATAGGCATATTTTCCCTTCAGATATTATTTGTAGATTCAAGAAAATAATTTACATAAATCTGCTATGAATTTTAAGAAACATCTAATATTAAATTTAATATAGTATTAACTCTCCATTTTTATCTAATTATTATTCAATACTGAAATAAAATACTCTCTGAAAAGTAGAATAGATATTAATCGGCTACTTTAGATGAAATCACCTTTTTAAAAAGCCACTTTTTTTAAAGTCTACTTTTTAAAATAGGCTTATTTTCCTTTCAGATTTTATTTGTAGATTCACGAAAACAATTTTAGAAACATTTAGTACTAAATTTGTTAAAGCAATTGATTCTTTTCTTCAGTAAAAAAAGGGTTTATGAGTCCCTCATTTTGTATCTTGTAAAATAGATTAAATTGTTTAATGTTTATCACGTACTCAGATTCATCATATAATAATAATAAACATGTGTAAAAAATTGTGAAAATTCTATCTTAAATAAAGAATTTTAAAATCTGTGGTGAAGAAAAATATACCTACAAAAAAGGTTATTCGAATTGTTTCATTAGCAAATGTATTTATTTTTATGTCTTAAATAGAAATCTAAGAAAATATATTCCTAGATATAAAAAGAAAGAAAATCAAATTTTAATGGAATGAATAAAAAGATAAGAGATACAAAATAAGCTAATGTTATGAAATTTCGATATATTAGACATTATTTGGATACGAGTCTCCTTAAAGACGAAACCAATCTTGCACAAGAATCGAATTCTATGACATAAAGTTAGTATAATATTCGCATATTGTAAGTTCTTTTTATTTTAAATAACATCTTTCTCTTTTAATTAAGTATTTATAAAATAAATTAATCCGAACATAAAACATTTAACTGTAAACTATTTATTTCACAATTATTTTAAATCATAGATATTTATTGGTCTACCTTAAATCTGTATGTCATTATTTAAGTATCATTTTAGACACTAGATGGTTGCCAGTTTGTAATAATAAATATACAGTATATCAAGTATACTCTATCATCTGCCATTCCTAAACAATAATTATAAAATTATTATCAACTGTAAAAGATTACGTAAAAAATTGTTTTGCTAGGAAAAACACGTTAACAAACATCTTTATAATAATTATTTATTAACTATTATTTACACTCAATTTTAATGAAATTTAAATTAATATAATAAGTTTGTTGCACAATTTAAGTGTGCAGGAAATATTAATTATATTAATTTTAACTTTCTATTTGCAAGAAGCAATCAGTTATCAATGCAATAAAGAAAATCCAAATTATATTATTGAGATCTCCAAATTAGGATGTACCCTCTAATCATGGCTCTAAAAATAATAATTGAACTTTTAAAAAATATGTATCAGCTGAATAATTATTAATCACAATAGTTTTTTTTCTATTATTAATTTAATAATAGAAAAAGAAAAAACAATACATTGATTGGAAAATCTTTCTCAAGGTATTCACTGAAATGATCTAAAAAATTGACATATAATACTTTATATCTTGGACAAATTTCTTTAGAGTCTATTAAAAGCTTACACTTAATCAGCTCATCTAGGGTGCTCTATTTATTAAGCGTAAATTAGGCTATCAATTAGGCAACTCATCTAGCCTATTTATCAATCAATTACTAAACCTTTTATACATCATCTAATTTGCAGACATTGTAATAATGAATATACAGGGAGTCTCAAAACCCTTGACCTCGTCTTTTATTCTTTAAATATTGATTATAGACATGTACTGTACATTGTAAATCTGCGTAAAGAAAGGTGCAAAATGTTATAAAGTCAATTAAACATTTTAAAAAATCTAATTTTTTTGTATGGATCCCTTACGAAAAAATTCCCAGAAAATAAAATGTGCCCCATCCTGTAATAAAGTCATGCACAAAATTTCAGAATGTTATCAAAAAAATTCACAAAGATATGTTAAAACAAAGTTGGTGAAGGGTCAATCACAAATTAAAATGCAAATGTTTACAGCTTCAGTTCAGATTACGCGAAGCAGGAATGCATCATAAGAAAATAAAACATGCTTCCTATTTTTAGTTTGAAACAGAAATTTTAAAATCTTTGTTGCCTGAAAAATAGTTTAAAATTTTATGTCTTGAATTACAGAGTGAAATTTCAAAATAGCACAGTCAATGAACTTATAAACTTATATAATCTTTGCTTTAAGTAATCTTTCATTTTGTAATATTTCTTTATCTAATTTTTCCTTTCAGTAATATTTCTTTGTGCAATCTTTCTTTATGTAATCCTTCCTTCAAGTTATTATTTCTACAAATTTTTAATGCTTTTATACAAATAAATTGTAAATTTATTATTTATTTCTTTAATTATTATTTTCTTTGTTAATTTGTTTACAATCCCTAAAACATGAACACCCGACATTTTTCCTCTTTGCATGTCCAGGCAAAGAAAAGTTCTTTCATTCATCATTTATGTAGTATCATATCTTTGTGATAAAATGCTAAAATTTACTACATTATCTTATTAGAAGATGGGGTACATTTTACTAAATGTACCCATCTTTTGTACGAGGTTCGTAAAAAATGTAAACTTTCTAATTTCGAAAGTTTAATCTTTTAAAAATTTTATCGACTTTATAACATTTTGCTTGTTTTTTCGTGCAACTTTTCAATTTACAGCACATGTCTATGATCAATAATTAAGGAATAAAAGACGCTGGCAAGGTTTTGAGACACGCTGTATATTTCTTACCGCAAAATAATATTAACCAGCTTCCTCAGTGTCGATAATTATCGTTTTTTTTAAATATATATTCATTACTTTGTAAATGTGATTGAAAATAATACTTCTCGATCATTGGAAATTAAAAATCAATAAAACAGCTACATTACATAATAAGAATTTTTGAAGCCTTCAGTTTTTCGTTGAGATGAATATTCAAATCATGCTAATTTGATCCTTTAATAATAGTACATTTGTTCCTAATAGAGCACTATTTACCAGTTTTTATTTCAATAAACTATTGCCTAATGTTTATAATTATGAAACCTACTATATTTATATGAGATGTTCCTTATTATATTCTCTTATTGAAAATGGCCAAGAGATGCCTCCAAAGTTTTATATATTAGAAAATAGGGCCATAGAACTTTTAAAAAATGAAGTCATACATTTTTCAAAAATAATTTTTATAATTTTAAGTACATCGAATAAATTATTTTCTTAATATAACTTTCCCTACATAATTATTAATGGCAACGCTTCTTTTTTAAAAAAATGTTATCATTGAAAGTTTATTTGATCCATTTGTTATTTATATATTATACAAAAGAAACACCATTTTATTTATGATATAAAATGCTTTATTTATTTGTATTTTATGTTTGTACATAATATTTTTATTGATCATCTACATACAGGCAGCATTCGATTTCTGCTATGATGAAATTTAAAAAGGACTTTACTTGTACAATCTTCAATCCTTTACTTTGGATGGAAGAGTATTCTTGAAAATGACTGTACTTATTTTCATTCCATTTCATACAAATTTTTTATTTTTTCGAATGTCACCTTTACTGTTACAATAATTAAGAATATTTTTCATAAAAAGAAAACATTCCTTTTACATTTTACTGAATTTGTAACAGCTACTATCTACTTAATGTATAAAATAAATACAAAATGAACAACAATTAATCAAATTTTTTTTTCAAGGTATACGTTCATCCAAATAATGATAACTGGAAAAGCCTTCACAGCAGCATTCCTCCCGAAATTCTTCCAGAAAATCTCGGTGGACACATACCTCAAACACAACTGATTGATCTTCTAGAAAGTGCCGAAACTAACCAAAAAAAATATTTGGAAGAATCTCGATTTGGTTACAAGAAAACAAAGCTTGATAGAATGTCAATGAAAATAGTTGTGTCTGATAAATAATGCAAAAAGTAGACACATAAATTATTTTTTTATTGAAAAATGAAGTGTATATATTTACATGCTTGAAATTTGAATGATAATGTTTTTGTACATTATTTATGTTTTGTTAATGTTTATGTTTTGTCTTAGTTAAAAATAAAACATAAAAACAGCGGAAGTTGATTTATCATTTTCTTATTAATCTTTATAAAAGGAAAATAAAACCTGTACGCCTTACTAACGCGACATTTTGCATGATATCTCTGCAATGTTGTAAATATTTTAAATTTCGGAAGATATTGTAGAAAAATTATTGATTTTTTTTTGTGCCGATAGAATTTCTATTCTGTATCAATGCACGAATCTTACAATTTTGCTTTATAATATTTACTCTTATTTTACTACACTTTTTTTAATATTCACTTTAATATCACACTTTTATTAATATTTTTTAATATGCATATATTTTTTAATATGTTGTTACTTATAAATTAAACCTTGCACGATTTTTGCATGTCTTCTCTAAAACATCAACAACGTTTTTCTTTGGTTCTCACAGATTATATTATTCAAACTATTTTTTTCTATATTTAACACACTTCATTTAGATTTATTAAATACTATATACCCTATCGCTAAAAAAATTGCAAATAGTTCGTGTAGAGAAAAAAAAAACATCACAAAGAATCAGAAAGGTTTTAAAAGAACCGACTTTTGAAAAACCAGTTTTCGAATTCCATATTTCTAAAAAAAGGTTTTAGCCGGTTTTTAAATTTTTGTCAAAAAAAAAAAAAAAAAGATTAGGGAAAAACATCTTCTCTAAGTTATATAAAATAATAAAATAATATATAAAAATTAAGGATTACATATCTATACATTGCTTACACAAAATGACAAAAACTTAAATAAAAATTTCAAATAACATTTTTCTTGTTTTTACTAATTTTAATTTTGCCTAAGCAAATGGCATTTTCAAAAACATATAATATCAACTTAATAGCGGTTAAGTTTTGTTCTTATTTTGGACATAATATTGCTTGAAATTGAAAATACTCTTTCACTAGCTTCTAAAATTTGTTTTATTCTAAAGTTTGTTTCTTGGCATCAAATGAGAAATCTCAGATTTTTGTTCTTTTATTTTTTGCCTCAAATAATGAAAATTCAGCTTTCAGTGTCTTTGTATTTGTAAGTTTTCCTTCAGCGTTTTCAAGAAACTTATGAATTAGTTTTTCCATTACTTCTTTTAAAAAGAGCAGTTCTCTGATGTGTAGTTTCTTCGATCCTCTCTTCATTAGAATCGGTTTCACTATATGACGCTGGAAATACTCTAGACAGTATCTTTCCAGATAATTTAATATTTTCATCTTTTGAAGCTAAAGAAATTGCAGTAGATTTCTCCTCTGATCTAGAAATGTTTTGTCTGTTTTGAGAATTCAGCAAGAGAGTTTCTAATTATACTTGCCTTCTTGTTTGTATTCGTTCTACTAAACCGTATAATAATTTCAAACTTATTTCAGTGTTCCAATTGCGAATTGTTGCTAACTGATACTAGCCTTGTTAGTATTTACGGCTATGAATTAGCCAATGCTGTGGTAAAAACAGCTACCATTTCGTTGCAACGTCTAATTCCATACTCAGACGTAAAAAGAAACGTTGGTAAATTTATCCACAGATTATGGCAAGAATCTTGGAATTTGCTGGTTTCTAACAAATTACGGTTTATTCAACCTTCTATCAATTTGTGATCGACTCTCCCTGTGCAAAGAATATGATGTTAAAATAACTCGACTTCGCATCGGACACACTCGTTTTACATACAAACACCTTGTGTTTGGTGAAGGGTGTCCCAAATGTACAGCGTGCCATGTTGAATTCATGATCCTTCACATGTTATCAGAATGTCCTGTTTTCAATCACCATAGAATACGTTTCGTCTCTGAGCATCATTGACTTGGTGGGAGAAAATACCCATTTTTACATTCCTGAAAACGATTGGATTTTATGATCTTATTTAAATATTGTATATATTTTATATTTTTAACCTTGTTAACTATAGTGAATTTTTCGTAATTTAAAGTTTGCATTTGACTTTTACTGATATAATTCACATTACCCTTTGACACAGTATGGCCAAAAACTGGCAAAAAAAAATTAATTAACAAACCTAACCGATACAATTCTTATTATTTTTGAAAAACAGGAATATTCAGACGTTCCGGAAAAACAGTTTTCTTACTTTTAAAACCGGTTTTCGAATATGACAAATTTACTTTAAAAATCCGGTTTTTTAAAACCAGGTTTGTAAAACCGTCAAACCCTGATTTGAACGTAGATAATTTTACTATGCTTCTGTTGTTCTATCTATAAGGGAATGACTGTTAACAAAAAAAAGGTAAAATAAGATAAAATAAAATAAAGTTAGGTAACGTAACATAATACAGTATAAAAGGAAGATGATAGGAATGCCTTATAATCTGCTTTTCTTTTACTTTGTTGGTATTTGTACGCCTTCGTCTTCAACGGGTTTTATGAAACCGGGTTTGAAAAACCGTCAAACCCTAATTTGAACATAGGTAATTTTACTATGTTTCTGTTTCTTTATCTATAAGGGAATTATTATTAACAAAAAGCCAAATAATATAAAATAAAATAAATTTAACTAATGCAACAGAATATAGTGTAAAAGGAAGGTGATAGAAATACCTTATAATCGGTTTTTCTTTTACTTTGTATTTGCACGTCTTTGTCTTCTTCAATTGTCTGGCGTTTAAAAGGTGCTGAAAAGTCAATGGTTGCGATTTCCTTATCAGACCTGAAAAGGTCATGCAAGGTCACTTTTCATTTTCCCTTTGTTATTAGTCTTCAAGCATAATCTTCTTCGAAAGGTCGTGGCAATTTCGTATATAGTACCTACAGGAAAAGTAATGGAAGGAGCATGACGAAGTTTAAGTTTTTATTGACTGTCAAGAGGAAACAGGAGGTGCATCTAGGGATGCGGGTGAGCTGCTAAGGCAAATTAGATTTAAAAATAATCAAAGTTAAGATGAAGAAATTAAAAATTAAAATTATCCGAAAAAAGTGAATAAATTAAAGGGTAATTTAAAGAAGAATATTATGAGGTGCTAAATATTATATATACTGTCGTTTCAACAACAAAAAATAGTTCGAAGAAGCGAAAAAAATGGCATCGCACCCAAGTAGAAACGTTTTGATAGAGAAAAGAGTAAAAACAATCTAAATTTGAAAGTCAAATAAAGGACATAAGAATAAGAAATATAAACAAAAATTATTTTTATTATAAGAGGAGTAAAAGTAATTTTCGAGTGAAATAAATTTTGTTTTTATTGTTTATACAAGGCTTGATAGTTTAAATGTTATTTCATTCAAAGAAAAAACCTTTATTACAACTGAGATAATTTCATATATGTACCATAGAAGGTAACCAAATTAAAAGACTATATTACAATATAACTTCAAATTTAACTTCATTTTCCCAGGTGAATTCAGAGGCATTAGCAATATTGTTAATATTAGGTAAATGAAAGAAAGAAAAAAAAAATATTCCACACATTTTAATTTGTACATTTACCCAATGTTTGCAAAATTTTTTTCCGCACAATTTTACGTAAAATTGATCCCCCTTAATATGAAATTTTCTATCTTTTTTGTCATTATTCCTCTGATGCCTTAAAAATGCAAAGTAATAATGATATATTTTCATTGTTTTAAAATAAAATTCAGGCAGAGAGAATAGTGTGAAATATTAATTTTTTTTCATCGTTTTCAAAATTACTGTAGAACATGCATATGATATAAAAAGTCGGAAACATAACAAGCACGAATATTCTACACTACTCTATAAGTGAGCTAAGTAGAGTAAAGATTTAGAATCTAGGAAATTTTCTAAAATTTTAATTATAAGTTTAATTAATTGCTTTACATCTTAATTATAAACAATTAAAAATTGAGGGTACTTTATGTTTTGCCGCGATTACCTTCAAAAGTCGTTTTGCATAAAATTGTTTTTGATATCATTTTAAAATTTAAACAAAATATCTTTTAGTTGCAGAACAATTTTTTTCTTCTGAGTTTACGGAGTTTCTGAGTTTTGTCATTACAATGCATTAGTGTATAAAATGAAAATAATTGGTCAGATATATTTAAGGTATCCGAACGCGTTCGGAGCACTTTTCTAGAAAAATATGTTGTAGACAACTTTAACAATATTTCCTGGTTCAAGACAATTAGAGAGTAGCTAGAGTATCAATAATTGAAATAAACATTAATAATTTTTGAAAATTGGTATTTAAGGACATAAATTTAAGCAAATTCTTAAGAAACTTCAAATTGGTTACACAAAAACTATTACTTTCATCCAAAAAAAAACTTATACCAAAATACACTGCATAGTTTATCTTGGGGATGAACTGGAAGCTTAAGGTTATAGTAATATATAAAATTTTTAGAACCATTCGAAGATTTATCATGGCATTCTTAGTAAATTGATGACTTATTATTCGAATAGGCTGTAAATTAAAAAAATATCCACTAAATCACAGTTATTTTTCTCTGTTCCCTAGAATATAGCATAGAGACAACATCCGTTAAATTTTATAGTAATATGATAAGATATTTTTAATTTAGTTAATTTCAAGCGAATAAAAAATAAGTCAAAAATCAGTTTTGAGAAAAATACATTTAAAGTATACAGTAACGTGTTTTAATAATTAATTATGTCTGAACATACATAAAATTCACTACATTTATAAATTGTGCCTTCTTCCTCCTCAGTTTTTACTAATTTTCCTCTTTTAATTATTTTATTTTTTTTGCCTGGCAATTTTTGCATTTGGCAGTGAATGTCACCCGGATTCATTTATTCGGCCCTGTGGAGATCAAGAAATGCTCTAATTGCATTTGCCCTACATTCCGCCTTAGAATATTGAGTCATTCTATAAAATCTTTGTTAAAATGTATTACATACATAAATACCCCTAATCAGAGGGCTCAGAGTTCAAGGAAGACTTTTTTCGGGAAAATTTTTTACAAAACACCGTATTGGTATTTTGTTATTATCATTAAATTTTGAGTGCAAAGAAATCTGTGAATTTAAAGCTAAATTTGTGTTTATATAACGTTTTAACATGTTTTTGGCTCTTTAAATCTGTACTTTTAGTTATTTAAATGGCCACTACAGATTTACCAATCATTACGAAAATATTACTATCTTGACTCTAATTAACGTAGTGACAAAAGAAAACCTTTTTTGGACAGATCAAAGACTGATCTATCCAATAAACAATTTTTAAATGCCATTATTGGTGGAAATTGAGTTTTAACGTGTTCAGAAACCTTACACATTTTGAAAATATCAAGTACAAATATTAAGTAAACAAAATAATAAACGAATGTATAACAACTGCATTAAACAAAATTATTAAACAAAAAAATAAAAACATCGGTCGGAAATAAAATTAATATTACTGAAAACTTAATTTTTAACATTTATATTAAAATGCAACATTTATTTATTCTAGATTAACATTTTTCTTATTCGTGTGTTATTTAAAAATCTTCAAGTAAATTATATATTTAAGTTTCTACCATAAGCCGCCTGAAGCAAACTTACAAATGCTTCGGGCTATTGTTATAGGTTACTTAACAAAAGCCCGAACAAATGGGAAGGAAAAAGAATATTAATTTTAAAAAATTTGCTTTTATTATAATATGCTTATCAGTTATTAATGAAGGGTTTCCGTTATTTTATAAATATAAAGACAATTTTAAATTAGCGAAAGGTATTTACCCTAAACTTTCGAAATAATAATAATTAATAATAAAATATACCACATTTAATCACAATCAGATTTGCAAGACCAAGTCGAAATCACAAAAAAAAATGTGAAAATGTTTACCTTGTTTTGTACCCTTCCTATTGAATCTCGCCATGTAGAGCAAAGTATGAGCTTTACTTTTGTAAATTTCTTTTTTTTAATACATTTTTCATTGTTTACTCAAACGAGGTTGCTAAATATTTTTTTTCGTGCAAATGAAATTCCTCGAAAAATGAGGAATCAAAATCAAAGATCATGACAAATTGTGTCCTTTTCAAATTGAAAATATGAAATTTGTAAATAGATTCCCTAAGTAATGCCTGGTAAACTCTTTAAATGTAGTTCGTCACACATTTTTCATTTTTTACTCAAATGAGATTGCAAAATATTTTTTTTTCTCCGTGCAAATGAATTTGGTCCAGAAGTCAGCAATGAAAATCAAAGATCACGACAAATTTTGTTATTTTGAAATTAAAAATATGACAGTTGCCCCTAGATTGGCTATGTGATTCCTGGTAAGTTCTCTAATTCTAGTTTTTAATAATTTTTTCATTGTTTTCTCAAATAAAATTGCAATTTTTTCTCCTTACAAAGAAATTTGTTGAGAATTGAGAAATCAAAATTGAATATGGTAACGAAATTATCATTTTCAAATTTAAAATATGACAATTAAACATTTATACCCTATGTAATGCTTGATAAGCTCTCTAAATCTAGCTATCACAAATTTTTATCCTTTTTGATTTTGAAAGAAAAAGGTAAATCTAATAAATAAAATTTTTGAAGGCAATGTAACATTTAATTTAATCTAGAATAACACTTCCATTATTCATGAATCACTTAGAAGTCTGTAAATAAATCATAGATTTAAAATTCTGCCATAAATCTCAAGACGCAAACGCTTAGATTACAAATATCAAGGAAAAAGAATTTGATTCAAAAGATTCTATATAAAAATTCTATTATAAGCTTGAAGCAACAGTTTAGATTACAAATAGTGCTGAAAAAATTTTAATCCTGGTGATAATTTAACAAAAATTCTATCATAAGGTTTACGTAAATGATTACATTACAAATAGCAAGGAAAAAGAATTAGATCCAAAAGGTTACATATCAGAAATTATTTTCTAAGCATTAAGCAAACGCTTAAATTATAAAAAGCAAGGAAAAAAAAAACTTTGAACTAAATCAAAATATCAAAAATTCAGTCATAGATAAATCATATATATAAATAATAAATTGTCAGATATCAAAAATTCAATCATGAAAAAAATTCAAATCAGCCTTATGAAAATGTTTAGATTATAAATGTGAAGGAATTTTTTTTGAGTACAGAAGGTTATATATTAAAAATTATATCATAAAACTTACGTAAACACTTAGACTGCAAATAATAAGTAAAATGAATTTGATACCACATATTCACTTGATTAAAAGTAGCTAATTACCCAATGGAAAAAAGAAAAAAGAATTTGATATCAATTATTCATTTGATTAAGAGCAACAAATTACCCAAAGGAAAGGAGGAAAAACATCTTTTCACTGTTTTCAATCATTAGAGCGAATATGGAGGTTTTTCATTTATTAGAGTTAGTGAACTTTTGAAACATCAGGAAATATCAGAACTGTCTTGAAATGTGCAATAAAAACTAGATTACATAATTTTTCAGCATCAATTTTTGTGTCAACCGGACATGACCTACTATCTTTTTCTTTAGAGCAACGCGGAAGAAGAACGAAACGAATATTTTACCACCCTTGGTGAGCTGATTAAACGATCTCATGTGCTTTCGAAGTAAAAGTGATTTTTTAAATTCTCTTTGAATGAATCAACTGTGGACCTAGATAGTCTGGTTGGTAGGGTGTCGGGCTCGTATTACTTAGTTTATGAATTGAAACACCACCGGCTGAAGATCCTCCGCGTGTGTGGTGACTGATGCGAGTATAAATCTGTCGTGGTCAAAAAGTCCTCCATTTCGAGACTAATATCACTGGGAGTACTGGTTCAGAAGTGATCGTTCTCTGATTCAGGTCTAAATTACGTTCTGTTGGCTGAGAGAATGATGATGTTGTGTCCATGTTTCCACGGAAAGGGGGTGCAGTAGCTTCTGAGGATAAAGACCCCTGAACACCCAGAAAGCAGAAGTCTGACTTCTAGCTCAAATGAAGGTGACACACACATTCGCTTGCACAACCCTTTTTTATAGGGGGGCACATTCATACATCTCCCAGATAGAACACAGAAAACGTGCCAGAGCCGAGACTCGAACCCGGGATGCCCAGATCACGAGGAAGGCACGCTACCCCTATGCTGAGAGAATGAAATGCATGAATGAAGTTCGACCCTTAAAAAGGTATGTGACGCGTGAGTAGCTAATTCGTACTCACGACCCTACTTGTCGCTATTGAAAAAATAAGGCACTCCCACTTTACTTAAACTTTTGTGATTTATGGCACTTTACAAACCCGCTGTCAGTTATCCTTCAGTTGGCTTATAAAGTGCATGCAACATGAATCAACTTCTCCTCTAATAACCTACACTGTAGATTTGTTCCCAACAGCTCTCATCCCTACCCTAACATATAAACAACTTTTTCTTCTTTTAGATGTACAAATTGCGATGGCCTAGTGTAAGGTCTCGGGTTCGGAACTGGAGAGTTTCACCGAAGAACGTGAAAATCGGTTCTGGTGCACGTTGAATCCGTCGGTCGTTCAGCTCAGGTGTCGTCCACGTCATCTGACCATGGTTCAAAATTATGAGGTCGGCTCCAAAATAGCCTTAATGTTGCTTTAAAACGAGACATTAATATAACTAAAAAACTTTTTAAAAAATATTCACCCTCTTAAAGTTATTTTGTCAATAACATTGTTCCAACAATATTTATCCATGCCTAACTGTGTGCATCCCTGTGACACTGATATTTTTATTAAATATAAAGATTAAGTAATTTATAAATCAATAGATACGTATATATTCCTGTTCCTTATTATCGCGAAAGGATACAATAGGTGGAGAAATAAAAGTCCCTATTTTCACAGAATATCGAACAATATAGTAAGAATATCTGCGATAAAGTACGTCCTTAAAATGTCTAATAATATCATGAAATACCCTATGACAGAAAAAACCTGCTATATTTTCTCGAAATCTACATCTAAATATCTTCGAAATCTACCAACTACAAATGAAGATTCATATAAATATCATACAAATCTATCATAACTGTGGTAGAATCGTATTGACTCTTCTCAAATGTATCTATCGGTAGATAATTTTATCCTCTTACTTCACATACGAGACGGAAAAACTTAATCATCCCCTCGATGACGCTGTAATTAGATTTATATGTCTTCACAAAATTATTCTCCTTACGAAGATAGTTATTTCGAAAAACATTATTTAATTGTTGGTTTGTAGATACTGATTTGATAGAATAAAGGATTTTGATATGCATCTTGAATGTTGATTCATTAAAATATATATAAAATATATGCGTATTAAGCTTTGCTGTTATCTTGCAAACAGGATAATTAGAGTAACTTTGCCGGTATAAGAGTAGCCCTTTTTCACATGATCTAGGCATCCCGCGTTCGAGTTCCGATTCGGGCATGGTTGTTCTTCATCTGTGAATGTGCCCTCCAGTATAAAGGGGTTGTGCAAGCGATTGTGATTCGTGAGTAATTAAAACGTACTCTTGACCCTAGTAGGCTCTACTAAAACAAGAGACACACCATAGGTTTAAAATCGCTGACTTCGACAATGAATTTGTCTATGACAAGTGTCCTTAGAAACAACAGCAACAGAGTAATTTCTTTTGAATTATAACTGGAATGGAGTATGTTGCTAACAATGTAAAAATTTCGAACATTTTAGAAAATGACTTATCTATCACAAAGTGGGTGGAAATGTTGCGAGGACTGAACTTTTCTTTTCTCTATAACTTTCTTAATATCGAAGAGAGAAAATTAAATCCAATTAAAGCCTCATTAACACGAACAAATATTCTGGTTGCTGAAAAGTGATTTTCAAACCCTAATTCTGCCACCAACAATTTATGTTGACAAGCCAGCTAACTAAAGAGCCATTACGATTTAATCCGAATTGGTGTCTCTTGTTTTTTTAGGGGCTCCATCAGGAGCCAGGTGTACAAGTTAGTTACTCATGCGTACAACCTTTTTTTATCGGACGGACTTCATCCCTATATTTCATTCACTCATCCACATATCGCAGTTTAGACCTGAATCAGAGAATGACCACCTCTGAACCATCACCCTCTGTGGTATTACTCTGAAGGAGTAATACCACATGGACATGTAGAACTTTGTGACCACGATAGATTTATACGCTTGCCAGTCACCACACACTCGGAAATTCTTCGGCCAGGGAGGTTAGAATTCTTAACCTAAGGTAACGCGAGTCCAACGCCCTACCAAACAAAACCTGTTCCTTTACTTAGATGTAAAGAGAACTTACTTAGATATACATTTACCTTTCAACTTGCCGAGAGGAAGTTTTTTAACGATCATGATACTTTCTTTGTACATCTTACACGAGAAAGTAGAGATATATCTTTGATTGAATGACTTTATTTTATTTTTTTTACCTATCCTTCTATTGAAACAAAGAGGAATGGTAAAGGTGTGCAGCTAACCGTATCGGAGAAGGAGTTCTATCCAACAGATGGTCCTTCGGACTAATGACGTAAAGTGGATGGTATATTGTAGACAATAATACCTTGAAAATAATTGCTGCAACAACACGTAACTAAGAAATCGGAGGTTGGAACTTCTAGTTTCAAATATAGGACATAAAATTTTTATAGACTTGTGCTACATCAGTTATTCGTATATCCTTCTCAATTGATTAATGAAGCATTTAAATATTGTGAATAATTAAATATATTTGATTGTCAGCCTAAAGAACATCCGGAAGCGTTTGAAAACTAGCGTCTTATGAACGAAGAAAGACTTTTTAACAGCTCTAATATTTAGATCAGCTGTGTGAATGTTATGAGTATGTTTGAATATCGAAATACACGCTTGACTTCCGGAAGTGTTCAAATACTAGACTTCACACCAATGAAAAAAATAATAATTTAATAGTTTTGATAAGGGCATTAGCATACTATGTAGTATTTAATACAGTGTTGATATAGATGTCGCAAGAATAAAATTTTAACGAAAATTGTTACTCTTCTCTTTTGAAAAGTAGAAACATTTTTATTACAATAGTTTTATTATTTAATTTCGGAAAGAATTATTTTTCTTGTTGTGGACGATTTCAAACTGAAATTAATCTTCTACGCAATTTAAAATATTTATCATGTAAAAATGTTTCATTAAATTACACATTTCTTTATCCATTTACTTATTTTTTACTTCTGTGTATACCAGGCAATAAAAATGTAAAATATATAATATTAAAAAAACTCACCTAGATCTGTTTTTAAATATTCACTTATTAAACAATAGAAGTTAAAAAAAGTTGAGAGTATATTTCGTGAAATATATCTTTTATCTCTTGATTTGCCAATCGGCAAATTAACCCTTAGTAGCCTGATTTACGAAAATGATTTATTTTTAATATTACTGTGTTTGCTTGAGAGTCTAGATGAAGGGAAAAATAGCTAAAGAATTAGTAAGTAGGTTTTATGTAGGGCGGAATACCTGAAGTATCAAAATTGATACTCACAAATGTAGCATTAGTTTCTTCAAGTAAAACATGCATTCGCAAAAAATAATTATATCATAGCGAAAATAATATATTCACTTACCTCAAAAGTATTTATATTCTTCAGAAAAAGAAAATATATCAAATTTGTATTCAACAAAACTTTTAGTAAAATGTGTTTACTTGTCCACTTTGCCGCGCAAGTAATATGTCATGGATAAAATAAAACAATAATGACATTTGATTTTTTTTTAATTTCGTTGGAAAGAATATTATACGACAGTAAAATACGTACAGCCAACCTATAAAAAAAACTAATAGTAATGTGAACATTCGGTTTAAAAGATTGGTATCAAAATTGAAACTCTAGGTTATTAAGGGTTAACTCTCAAACTAACCAACCAAGACGAAGAAAAAGATTTGTTGCTTTTATGACAAACTTGATCTTTTTCATTACATGAACAAAATCTGCTGGAGCACCAATGATATTAAATGTGTAGATGAGATAGCTAAAAATATGATGCATAAGCAAGGAATCTTCATTATTAAATCGATGAAAAAATGTGAAAATTAATTTTGTCTCGTAACATGTTTTAAAGTGAATGAGATAAATATCCGAAGAATTAAAATCTATTAAATTTGAAACCATATTAAATTCGTGAAAACTATTTTTTATGACCACTTTCGATCAAAAATATAACTACATACAAAATTGAATACATCTAAGCCCAAAAGTCAATCCTATATTAATATATAACATGTTGTGCAATTATGCACAATTATACAGCTACATAATACATTATACTGGAATTATGCTGGCCTAAAAGTATAATAATTTTGATAAGTTATTTCAAGCTATTCATCACTAAAATGAGCATCTTAGAAACTGTAATCCGTATTTCACCATGACGTAAATACAGTTTTAAGCCTTTTTGCTGGTAATGCACAAAAGTGTAAATGGCATTCGTAAGAGCTGTTCAGTATTATAGATGCTAGTTTAGCAGAAATATAAGTTAATTGATATTGATAATAACTTAAAAACGATGAGCAGCTCAATCATCATTAAATGAAATCTAGCAGATTTCTGGGTAGGTTATAGAGTTATTATGAACACTCAGTGTAATTACGCAAGCTGTGGCTTAAATTAAAAAAATATTTTATTCAAAATTATAATTGAAAGTAAAATATATTTTTGATTTAAATGTATTAATTAATCTTATATAAGCGCAAAGACGTATGCATGGGAAGGTTAATCGAAATAATCAATTTTTATTAATAAAAACCTATGTAAAATTTCGGATAAAGTTAACGATTATCTCGTTATTAGTAATAATCAGTTGAAATGTGGAATTGGTTTGCCTAACCGACTGACTGTTATGAATAATAACAACATTTATTAATAAAATTTATAACCCCATTTTCTTAATAATATATCGAATAATTAAAATTTTACGCATAAAATTGTTTTCAAACAATTTAGGTTCAGCTATCCATCATACTATTTTCGTTTTTAATATAGACCATTACAGTTTCCATTGAATATTATAATTTATCATTGCTCTCACTATTAACATAGTGCTTAGCAATTGTTAATGTGCCTCATTATAAGTGATTATATGGTAATTAGAAACTTTATTTTATTTATAATTCAAATCATGCTTTGGGCATGATAGAAAATCGTTTTAAGTGTCACATTATTGCAGAGTTTAAAAATTTAACTCTAGGTACTTTTTTGGATAACAAGCATTCGCAATTTTTTTTCTTCAAAATTTTGATTAGATCTTTTTTAAATAAAATGTTTTCAAATTTTACATGTTGCGTTAACATCATTCTGAAGCCTGCCGGCGTCCTGGCATAGGGATAGCGATCTTCCTCGTGATCTGGGTGTCCCGAGTTCAACCGAGGCATGGTTGTTCTATGTTCTATCTATGAGATGTATGAATGTGCCCCCCTCTAAAGAGGGGTTGTGCAAGCGAATGTGTATGTCACCTTCATTTGAGCTAGAAGTCAGACTTCTGCCCTCTGGGTGCTCAGGGGTCTTTACCCTCAGAAGCTACTGAACCCCCTTTCTGTGGAAACATGGACACGACATCATCATCATCATCATTCTCTCAGCCAACAGAACGTAATTTAGACCTGAATCAGGGAACGATCACTTCTGAACTAGTACTCCCAGTTATACTACTCTCGAAATGGAGGACTTTGTAACCACGACAGATTTTTACTCGCATCAGTCACCACACACGCGGAGGATCTTCAGCCGGTGGTGTTTCAATTCACAAACTAAGTGATACGAATCCAACACCCTACCAACCAGGCTATCTAGTCCCACAGTTGATTCATTCTAAAAGAATTTAAAAAATCACTTTTACTTCGAAAGCACATGAGATCTTTCAAATCAGCTCGCCAAGGGTGGCAATATATTCGTTTTGTTTTTCTTCCGCGTTGCTCTAAAGAAAAAGATAGTAGGTCATGTCCAGTTGACACAAAAATTGATGTTGAAAAACTATGTAATCTAGTTTTTCTCAGGGGTCTAGGCTCAGGGGTCTTTACCCTCAAACGCTGCAGCACCTCCTTTCCGTGGAAACACGGACACGACATCATAATTCAGGAGCCCACTTTAACAAAAGTAAATTTTGCACTCCTTTAAAATTCAATAAAAAGAAGTTTTTCAAATACAACAGTTTTTTTCTGCAATTTTATTCCTTTAATTCTAGCCGCTTGTTCCTACTATATTACGTATTATTTTGTTTGAGCGTTACCTTTGCTATGTAAATAATTTTAAAAACTGTAATAATTTTTAAACTGTAGATAACTATCCAAGTTTAAAACATTTTCATGCAATATTTTTTCAATATAAAGGCTCGAATCTTTTGAATTTCTTTTTAATTGAAGCATACTATACAATGACCGGATCAAAAGTTTTACCTGATGCCTGATCATAATTTAGATAAGACTTCAATAACAGAAGACCAAGATTAAAATCTTGAACGATAAAGCAGTTTGACAACTTGCCCAATTAAAAACAATAGACCCTCATTATTTAGCTCCTTTTTTACACTCTCAATAAACAATGCTATCTGACAGGCTGTTTATTATAGGCTGTGTGCTGCAGGTCAGATTTCACTCTTCATCTGCAAGCGTCTAAGAAACGTCCGAAAGCTGGTGCTGAGTCTCAAGGGCCTGACCAAGGTAAACAGGTTTCAAGCTTCGTCACTTTCAAAAATTGCAATGAGATTTTTGGAACTTGAATGAATGGAACTTATGAATTTGAACTTGATGAAAAAGTCGAATAAATTACAAGAAAAAAAATTAGAGGAGTTTAGAATTATTTTCTTTTTGCCTAATTTCTCTTCCATTTAATTTTTTTTAATTCTTTAGAATTCATGTCAATACAGAATACTTTAAGAATTTAATTCAATATTCAAACAATTTCACTTTTGTCTATGTTGTTGACCTTAAGAATTATCAGATTTTGCCATCTACTACTACCTTGAGAGTAAAATATTGTTTAGAAAGAAAAAAAATTAAAACGTGCTGCCTTCAGGCCTAGAATGAAAGATGCTTTTAGAAATTTGAAATTGAAATTTTGTTGTTTCAAGTCATTAAAACTACTGGCTATTAGAAATTTAATTTGAAGATACATGACTAGAATAGCCGTCCTGGGTAATTTATTTCTTTACGATGGGATTCGCTTGGGATTTTATTGGTATTCATGTCGATTAATATTTGTGTTTCACCATAGCTTTTTACTTTCTTGTATAGATAGTATAGAAATTTCAGTAACCATAAACACATTTAAACTCAATATTTTGAAGAATCTCCAAGTTTCCCCAGACGAATCTCTTAGATTCTCTGAATTCGATTACTCTGATTACAGATTCGAATTCGATTACACAGATTTACTCTGATTCGATTACGATTCGATTTTAGGCTCTCTGAATACAGACAGACTTATTCACATTTTTGAAAAATGTGAATAAGTCTGCCTGTCTGTGACTAAGATATTTCTAAAACATTTTGAGGCAGACGTTTGAAATTTGATATACGGTCTTTGCACCAAATTTGCAGATTTCTATCAAATTTTGCGTCAAATCTGTTCCAAGAAGTTTTTCTGCTTGGCTTTTATCAAATATAAGTCAAAACTGCAACTACAAAGCTAAGAGGGTTAGATAGATAATATTAGGTACAAATTTAACATCTATAGTGAAGACACATGTGAAATTTTGAGCCGATGGGGGGATTGTCTGTCTGTCTAAACTTTCAGAAAAATGTAAATGCCATAATTCAAAAATGCAATGATTAAATTTATCAAATTTGGCATTATATTTTGTGACTGTAATTAGAATTTTGTGTCAAATTTTTGATTCAGTAGGTTGAGAAAAATGTACCTAAAACCCAAATTTAATTTTTGGATATTATTAATGCTTGCTAGGAATTAATTGGGAAAAACCTGTCAAGGAAAACACGATAGATCCAGTAAAAATTATAAATTCTTACCAAATTCGTAACTATTGTTTCCCTTGTCATGTAAGTTTTTCTCCGGTATGACAATTTTATTATTTATCAGTGAAGGCTGTGCCGAGGCCATTCGAAATGGTTTTTAAATATTAACTAATTTCACATACAAATCTTATTGCTAAGGTACACAATAAATTATTTTATGTCATTTTCTATGTATTTTATTTTTTATACTTTATTCTTAATTGAATTTCATTTCAGTGCAAACATTTAAAGTTTGTATGATAACCTTCAACTTCAAGGTTATCCTTTATATTGTTATACTGACAACTGTAATGGCTTTGTTGTGCCTGTTTCTACATGCCACTGCAATTCATTTTCATTTCTTTCAACGATTTGTGGAACATTTACTACGTTTAAATACAAATTTAAAATATGCGTGTTGAGTTTCAGTATCTGTCAATGACACCCTTATTTTTCTACTTCACATTTAAATTCTGTAGATGAAGCTAAATGCCTTTGGAATTTCAATTCTGAGAAATCTTTTGAAATAGCACTGTAATTGATTGCTGAAACTAAGGAATCTTTTGAAAAAGGGACGATTCGAAATAGAGGCTTTTCACCAAAAAGAATTGTCGTTTTTGTTTTTGAAAATATCCCTTTTTTCATACAGTTTTAAAGTAAATGCTTTTACTTTTGCAGTCGTAAATGCAAATTGTAAGAACAATTTAATTTCTAAAATATTTTCAGGTTTTATAAATTAAATCTCAAAAACTTTTTTAAAAAAAGCTTTTTTATTTAAAAAATATTTTTCTTTTTCATTTTTCAATGTTCTCTTATTAGTTTTTGAGAATTCGAGTTATAATTTAGTAAATCTTGTGGTAAAATTTGTCTTATCTATATTTATACTAGAAAATTTTTGCGATTTTTAGATGTATGAATTATTTTCTATTGAACAATTTATTTTAAATACGAGTTTTTTTAATTGTAATCTAAATTAATTAAATTGATGTTCATGAACATGCTAGAAAAATTCGAATAATTGAAGAAAATCTTTCTGTACCAGAAGTGATTTCAGATAGAGAAAATTGTGAATAAAGTTTTTATAAATTTCAAAGAAGAAACATTAGGGAAAAATACATTTATATCTAACCAATCAACTTTTATGATTATACCATTATATACATTATAGCAAATAGTATGATCTTAATAAATATTCATGGATATTCATAATTTCTAATTTTTCTAATTTAGTTTAGTAATATTCTAAATACCTTGAAAATGAAATTTAAAAATTATACATTAATCATTTTTTTTTTGTATTTCAGGCAGAAATTTTTTTCTGTAAAACTGGCTGTATAAAAACAGATTTTAAAAGTCTTTTTATAATCTTTTTTTAGTTACCAAAATGTTTAAAAGAAATAAAGTCGCAGTGTGACGCAAATCAGTTAAAAAAAGTTGCTACCTTCAAATTAAATCATTTTATTTATTCTCCACAACGACATTGATTTCGTTTTCATTGACAAAGACATCTTTTATCAGGAGATAAAGCTCCATTATACTCCAGATGCAGAACAATTTTAATGGTTCTTCACATTTTAATCGAATGCCCCGATTTTAATCTGCATTGTTTACGATTTCTTTAATGTTTCAACTGTGGACATGAAATGCTTGTGAGAAATGCTTGTGTCCCCACAAAAATCTTTTTAAAATTTCTAAAAACAATCGTCTTATATCATCTTATTTAATGCTTCATTTTGTTTTTAAAAATATTGTTAAATTTTAAGAGATATTGCTAAGTAATTTTTAATCAGCTTCTAATTTTACAGATTTTTATATAAAGACAGGGTTTTTCCATTCTAACTGTATGTCTGGCGCAGTATAATCAGTTCTGGCTCTAGCGCTTTTAATTCAAAATCCAATCCAATTCGTTTTCATTAAAGATTTTAATCATCTGAGTTTCATCAGAAGTATTAGATTCATACGCATTTTTCACCCATCTTTCTCTTTTTAACAAAATAATATAGCTAAATGGGGACATTTATATGTCATTCAAAATCAAAGGAAACACTGAATTGCATTAAAACCTCAATAGAGCTGAAATTCGTTTCAATAATTGACCAAAACTACGTCACAGAAATTTTCATAAAAAGACAGGTATTCGAAAATCTAAATAAAGACCATAATTACAAGGAATAATTTATAAATACCTTTTTAAGTGTATAGCAGAGATAGAATATTTACCATTCAAATTATCATTTTCAAACTCCTTTCCCTCATTGTAATTCTTGTCCATAATTTAATATCAGTTTCATTTAAATACCTCATATCAGGGACTAATGGTGTCCTGACATAAGGGCAGAGTGTCTTCCTTCTAATTAGGGCGTCCCGAGTTCGAGTCCTGGTTCGGGCATGGTTATTCTTTCCCCTGTGTTCTGTCTTTAAGGTGTGTGAAATAGCCACCACTAGTTCAAACGGGTTGTGTAAGCGAATGTATGAATGTCATCTTCAAATGAACTAGAGGTCAGACTTCTGCCCATGGGTGCTCAGGGATCTTTACTCTCAGGAGCTATTGAGGTGTTCGTATTGCCACGGACACGGCATCATCATCATATCAGTGACTGCAAGGAGATATTCACAATATAATTCACTAAAAAAATTAAGCAAATTCCAGTGAGAATGTAATAAAATCCAAAAAAAGCTAAAAGTGTAAAACTAACTTGTATAAAATCCTGATGTTACTGTAGCGTTCTTCAATAAACAAAAAGGCTAATTATTTCCTTTAAACAGGTCATAGAAAATCTTAGATTTATACTGACTAGAAGTTAAACCGGAAGTGTGAGTATGAATAGCTGTTTGTAAACAAAGCTTTCAAGGTAAAATAAATGCCAAAAAGATCTAACATTATATAAATCTTCATTACTTTAAGAAGAAACATTTAAATTGAGGAAATATCTTACTATTATCTCACGAAGAAACTTGATTGATCAAACAAAAATCTTATTAATAATCATCCTTCCCAAAATAAGCAAAAGCTTTAAAAGTTTGTCGAATAATTTCTAAGTTAAATAAAATAATTATTAGATTCATGATTTGTCAAAAACTTATAATTATGCGGGGAATAATCATTCCAAAACAAATATTGCTTTTTATATATTTCTAAAATTGCCAGGTAAAATGTTTTTTGTCCTTGAAACATTCGCAGTTTGTGTACTCGTAAACAATTATTGGTGCAATTACTGTTAAAATAAACTAACAATTGAGCCAGTGGCTGCTATTACCCGTTATTCTCTAAAACTCCATAATTTTAGCTAAAAATTATAGAATTATTACGTCATAGATTTTTGAGGCATCATTTGTTTGTACTTCATCTTTGTATGAACAACTAAGTGTTATAATTTCATCGACATACTTATGTAGTATACACCTATATTATTTATCTTGTTGTTAAAATGGAATAATAAAGATATGATGAGCCACTGATAATAACTCATCAAAATTTAGAAATTCCGTAATTAAAATCAAGTATCTAATCGAAACCTTGGAGTTGAAGTGCCATAAGATCTTAAAATTCAGAGGTACTAAGTTTTATATAAAATTTTATTACGAATAAGTCTCCAAGCTTGAAATGATCATGTTTCAAAATCTATTTTTCGGATTACTCCAAAAAAATGCTTCATCCGGATATCTTTAGACATCTCTTTTGCAGATTTATAAACAAACCCATTAATATGGGTAAAGGAATATGTGAAGATTTGTAAACAATCCACCAAAAATGCATAGATGAATAAACAAACAAAATTCAGGTACAATAAAATGCACATCAATTATAAAAATCAGGAAAAGATTAATAAAAACCTTTGCATAATTTTTTTGACTGATTATTCCAAATAAGTTATATTAGAGCCATATTATTCAACATTTCGAGCTTTTATATAATGAAATAAGTTCTCCCAAACCTAAAGTTTCCCAATTTAAATACAATTAACGATTTAAAAGAGATCGATCAGTTAAAGAAAATGAAAATGAAATACATTTAATTTAAATTTGAATTCTTTCTGTTGTTTTAATCTCCATGGTCAGACTAAGCTAGACCAAATCCAAAAATCCATTTACAAGTAGAAAATCAAAATCAAGGAAGGAAGAAGAATAAGTTTTTCCCCAAAGATGTCCTAAAAAGTCTAGAATGTGTTCAATAGAGGCCTGATGTTGGAGGCATTTCGAACAAAGAGGATAATATTTTTCATCCTAAGAAAAGAGAAGACCACTGGCAAGTTGCGACTGGCAATTGTAGATTTTTCCATCACCAGGAAAAATTAAGGGTTTGCCTAGCTTATTGACCCTTTACAAATCATGAGTAGGAGGAACCATCCAATTCTTCTTATTTAGGAATTTCGCTTGACAAAAGAGCTCTGAATATGTGAGCTCAGCAGAAGATGGAGTCGCTAGGCTGTTTCTTTTCTTGGCAAGCCCATCTGCTATTTCGTACCAAGAAGATCCACTCGAGATAGTTCAACATATCAGAAAATAATTTGAAAACGGGAATACATTAATTGATGTTGTGTTTTGGTTGACTTTGTACAGTTGATTTTAGACTTCAAAATGGATCAATTATTTTCTAGATATTCTGCAAAATTGTTACTATATCTTCAAATCATTGTGTGGTCATTTAAATATCAAACAACATCAGAGAAATATTTCGTATTGCTTTATTCTAAAAGGTTTAAACATTTTGAACTAAAACTTCTTTGAACTCAACATTCATTTGCATCTAAATTATTTTAAAATATATTCTTTTTAATACTACCCATTTACTTAATTATGAATTTCGATACAATCAGTAGAATTCGGCTCAAAACCGAAGTGTTTTTTCAGATGTGGGCCAAAAATGAAAGCTCTAAACGGCAGCAATTATTACAGGATATTTCATGGAAATTTGATAAAAATCCGATGTATTATAATTAGAAATAAATATTCCAAATTTTGGAAGCAACTGCATAATCCAAGATATCTGATTTCAAATTCGATGCATATTCGACGTATTTCACAAGCAAACAAAACTTGGGATTACGAAGACTAATCTAGGATATTCGATTATAATTTAGTATTAATTCGGACTATTTCAATAATTCTAGACAAACAATCAAAACACTGAAATATTCTGACAAATCCTAGGATTTTTATTACTTCACAGAACTTCTCTTCAATCATAGCTCATTAAGTATTTAATCATATTTAACTAGCATATCTGGTTCTGATCCTAAAAAATTATTCAATTCAATATTTAAAGTTTAAGTTCACAATTTAATATTATCTTTTATCTGAATTATTAAAAAATCAAATATTTTTTTACTATGAGTTTTTTATTTATCAGGAAAATTTGCAAAAACTCGAGAGATAAGATTGGTATTGGTTGCAAAGCCAAATATGTCTGTGATATGAGATACATGTACCAAAGGAATAGCACTGACAAACTAGGGACAAATTTTTGAAATTTGATACGAAACCTGAATGTGTTTTTCCCCCAAGGTAGACGTTATAAAATTTGGTTAGTCTTGACTAATTTGTAAAAATGACTGAAATTTAGTACAAAACCATGGTATTTAATGTTAGAATTTCATATTAACTTGCATCCCTTTTTTAAAAACATTTCTTATGAACTAATATTTAAAAAAAAAGAAAATTTCTGGACAACACTAAGCTGTTAATTTCAGTTGAATGCGGATTCTGGTTAATTATGAATGGACAAAATTTGGAATTGTAGTGATAAATCAGAAACATTTGACTCAAACTTTATACAAATCCGCTGCATTTTTTATTACCATTTTCAAACAATATATGATACAGAGAAAATATATAATTCGTCGAAATATTCAAACTAAAGATTTTAGCAAATCTCCACGTTTTAGAACTTAGTGAGTTCAAAAAGCACTTTTCTAGAAAATGTTCGTCTGTCTGCCTGTGACAAAGTTAACTCGAAAAGCTAGACGATTGAAACTCAGTGTATATTTTTACACCAAATTTCCAGTTTTCTATAAAAATGTGAGTAAAATCTATTCACAGAAATTTCTTCTATACAACCATTTGAATGTTAGTTAGCACGATGATTACAAAACGAAAATAAGATTTGGCGCAGAGTTTTATAACGTATATAATAAATGTACCTGTCAAAGTTTGAGACAAATCCAACTACGTGTTTATTGTATAACGGTCTGTTTTTCCATAAGTGTGTTAATTCAAAAACGCAAATGTATCAAATTTGATATTGGAGTTTTTGAATAAAACAGCAGTTTTGTGCCAATTTTCTGTTTTAATTGGTTGAGAAATTCTGTTTTTCATTACTATTAATGGTGTGGCAAGGAGTAATTGCTAAAACATTCGCCAAGGATGACGCGATAGATTCATTAAAAAGGCTAAATTTACACTTAAATCATTTCTTAATTATTTTAACTCAATGGCGTGCAAGATATTCTCTGCAATGGCAAATTTATATGATAATATGCGAGTATGTTTTGGGAAGACCATTCACACTTTTTAAAAATCTGGTACAAACAATGTAAAATTAGAATAGTACTGACGAATTTGAATCAATTGATTGAAATTTGGTACAAATCCGGGATATTTAACTAACTTGGGATAAACAATCGAAACTTGGATCTATTCTCACCAATTCTAGCCATTTAATTAGTTAAGTAATTTTCCCATTAACAATGGAACATTAAAATTACATTGGCATTAAAAATGCCAAATTCCCCTTGAAATTAAACATTTCATAATTTAACCCAGTTTTAACCCATCACCCATAAATCCTCTTTGCCATAGTGAATTTATAAGAGAATATGCGATCAAGTTTTGGGAAGACCATTTCCGTTTTTTTTTATTTGGTACAAACAATGTAAAATTAGAAAAGAACTGATTAATTTGAAACAATTGATTGAAATTTGGTGCAAATCTGGAATATTTAACTAATTTGGGATAAACTATCGAATTAACAATGGATTCATTCCCACCAATTCTAGCCATTTAATTAGTTTAGTAAATTTCCCATTAACAACGGAACATTCTTTCTTAGTCTTCACTTTGTGCAGTTGATCTTGATCCAAACGAAAGTGAATGTTCCCGTTCTTCGTGATTGGGCTCGATAATGCCGATGCAGTGGGGAAGGTTGATTGCCTCACATAGAACAGGACTTGATCAACAGGTCGAGGTAGCCTTGGCACAACACTGACACCATTACTCCAGGCGTTTCTTAGACATCAGACGATAGTAATTAGAAGGGAGAAACAGTTCCGACCTGAGAGAACACAGGGAAAGTGTTTACTTCCATCGGCTTGTGTCAAATGTAAACAAGGGTTCGGCTTTTTCCTGTGCAGAAAAATATCTCTGTTACACATGGATAACATCAGGGAACGTTGTTTACGTTTCGAAGACACAGAAATTGATAAGGCTTCGCTACAAGCAATACAGAAAGAAATTGGAGAATCTCCTCAATCAAGAACTAAGTGTTTGAAGGAATTAAAAGAGAAATTAAAAGGTAAGTGAGAGGATTTTTTAAATCTTTGAATTCAGAAAGTAGTTTGATTTTTTAGAGATTTACTTTTTTTTAGTATTTTTGTAACTTACAGTTCTTATTTACATTAATTCATAAAGTTTTATCTGTTTTTAAGCGTGTATGAGATAAAGAAAACAGGATTCCGGATATTCTTTGTTATTACTTTCTTAAATCTAATCTATCTGTGTACAGTTTTATCAAGGCTAAATTTGCCTATTCGACTATTAATTTAATTTGACATTATCTGTAGTAATTTCAAGCTTTGTAAAATAAGGTTTAGTTTGTACTATAAAATTGTCGGTAGATTGGCATATTACCTTTAAATCAAGTAATATGGCATGCAACAATAAAAATTACGTAAAAAATCCATAGGTTATATAAATTAACTGTTTGAGAGAGTACAGATGAGGAGAAAGACAGCTATTTACTACCCCGAAAGGAATGTTAGTTTGACTGTTCGGTCAATGTAAGGCTGGACAATACTTATTCAGCAATCTATCACAACAAATCCTATCGATACTGCTACGTTCAGTGGTTGCGGGGTGGTCGGCTGTATGCAAAGCTTTTTTTTCTGATTTTGAAATAAAAATTAATTGAAAAATTTAAGGTTTTCTTTAATAACTTCGATAAATATTAAAGTACTACGATATTTATAAAACTTTAAATCTTAAAAATTTATTATTAAGTATAAGAGTTATGTATTTTACTTTTTACGGTTTTTCCAAAACCTCTAATGTGAATATGTTACAAATCTTTGTGGACGCAAGGTTTAAAATTACAATCCTGTAATTTCAATCATGGGAAGATTCTAAGAATTAGTCTAGGTTGGTGCCCAGCCATTCACACTTTAGCTCAGAATAATCGTTGGGTTCATATGATCTCAAATATTCTCTGTATTATTTAGAATTTCTATTTTAGCAAGTCATTGGGAAAAAGGAATCAACTTTCCGGCTCTATATTCAAGGCTTTACCACTACACCTTTCAAACCTTCACAAATCCTTGTTTATATTCGTATCAATTGATTTCTGTCAGAGAAAAAACAAAATACCCTTAATAGTTTTAATAATAAATTATGTAATAAGTCCACTTTTGAACTATGAAGTAAATTATAAATTAAATCAATCTTTTCACGGAAAAACATTCTTGTTTTTTTTTTCTAAACTTAAAATGACGTCTTCTGATGAAGTTTTTTGTGTTTTAATATCTTTATGAGTCGATGTGCTGGCTTCATGACATTGGGATAGCTCTTCTTCACCATGATCTGAGCTTCCAGGTTCGAGCATGGTTGTTATTTTTGAAATGTGTGAATGTGCACCCATGTAAAAAGGGGTTGGGTAAACGAATGTGATGCGTGAGTAGTTAAGACTATTGGTCCTTGTCTGCGCTGCTAAAACGAGAGACGCACCCTCGGCTTAAAATCGACAGGAGTCTTGTTTATGATACATGGCATTTGAAACTGTAACAACATAAATCATTGTTAGTAAGCTAAATAAAAATTCGTAAATATCTAGCAATTATTAAATTAAAATAAACCAATTTTGATTCTATTGCATTTTATGGCATTTAGCATATTATAATCATGTGTTTATTTTTGAGAATAATAAAACTTACTAAATAAGATATCCAATTTAATATTTGTAATTTTTGAAGCTATTAAACTTATATAGAGTAATCAAGAATTTTTTTACGGATTGTAAAAAAATAATTGATAAAAGTATCGTAATTTGCCATGCAATTGTTTCGACAAATTATAAAAACGTTTAACAGTTTATTATAAAATTACTTAGTCATTACCAATTTTAATGTGAGCCCCTTTTGTTAACCAAAGAATGTTAAGGTGGTATTCCTAACTCGTATGGTTGAATCCAATAACCAGTACTGTTGAAAATTTTGACAGTCACACTAAATATAGCCTCAATGATTCCAAAATTATGTATGTTAATAGCTCCAGGCTTTGTTAACACTCTGTTCTTTATGCAACTCTAAAACTGTCTTTGAAAACTAATAACTATTTTAAATTAATGGAACCAAACAATAATAGTATTTTTCCTTCGCCATTTCATTTAAAATCGAATGTAGAATCATTATTTCTGCATTAATTGTATTATTTTTAAGATTAAAAAAATAATAAAACGATAATTTAATTGTAAATAGTTTACAGGATTATATTCAATGATTCTTTTATAACCAGGAGAAAATATTAAATCTCTGAAAAATTGTCTCAAGACGTTTTAGAAGGCAAAACAGTTTTACCTAGGCTTTTCTAATTTGGCATTTATTTGACATTTAAACATTTGATGTTTGCTAAAGTATTTTCCATGAAAATTTTAATTACATTTTATTCAAACTTTTATCGTGCATCCTCAATAAACTTGAATTAAGCAGTTATATAAAAAAATATTTTGCTAAAATTTTTAATAAACATTTTACACCTCTCAAAATTTATACTATAAGTTATTTAATGAAAAGAAATTGTTTTTATACAGTAAATTTAATTTTTTCCAAGTATAAGTAAATGTTAGTTATTAGACATTTGTTCAGGAGTACTACAGTGATGTAAAATAATGTTTTATGTACAAGCTAATATTCTTATGTAATTAAGAGAAAATGATACCAATTAAATAAAGTTGAATTAATAATAAAAGTTATTAAAACATTATCTAATACTCCTAGCTATAAATTCTATGTTTCTTAAATTATCTAATAAAATGCGCACTCGAATACCAAATTATTATAAAGATATACAATCGAAGTTTGAGTGAGATATGAATATATATATATATATATATTCACGAGAAAATTCAAAATTACTTCCAATTGGTTTAGAAATGTTCAATTAGTTTAGAATTGTAGACATTATTCTGATGAATTTCAGTATATTATCTTTTCACAAAAGCTATCGATGTGTATTTAAATCCTCGGTCAGATGAACATATCAATTTTTCTATATGTGTATATTTAAATGTAATAATTTAAAGGCACAATATAGTAAATCAATGAAATTGAAGATAATATCTTGTAATTAAATTAGTTGACATCCACTTAATAGTATTTTGATTCAGATAGAAATATTATTTAGTAACTGAATTTGAGCACAAAAACTCTATTGAAGTATTTGCTGTAAACAGGATGAAGTTCCAAGTAGGGGAATTCAAAATTACATGTACTACCATGTTATAAAATAAAAACATATTCATTTAATGCCAGAAAGATACAGCTAAAATCATTAATTCAAGCGAAGGAGCTGTTTGTCTCATTAGTTTGCTGTAATATGGAGGTAGCTATATTGCTTGTATAATATAGCTGGTGTTACCACCAGTTTTCTGCAAATTTGAATAATTGGAGCTACCTCCTTTTTGCAGCAAACCCTTCAAATCTTTTTACTATACAAAATTTGTATAAAGAATATACACGAATCTTTTCACTCTAATACGAAATCAGGCTTAAAACAGCAGTTTATATGTATATTTTAGAAGGACGAAGAAAGAATATTCCTGTTGTTGTAATTTTACTTTACTATAAGAAAATAAAAATACAAAATATGTGAAATATATGAAGAATACAAAGAGTACATGAAAATGCTTACAGAAAATAAATTTAAAAAATTTGAGCTCGAGCTTTAGACGACTCTCCATGTTTCAGACCTCTCAGATTCCGAAAAACACATTTGATAATTATACATGTATCATTATACATGCAAGTCTATCATTTCAGCTTATTTGGAATTATACATATAAGACTATCATTTCAGCTTTCTCAACAGAAAAGAATAATTACAAAACTTAAAGAGATTAATTTATTTAATTTAATGCATATATTTTTGCATCCCAAAAGCTGCTTTTTTATGAAATTCTCAGCCGAAATTTTCAAAGGGATGGCAGTTTGTGGATCGCATGCATGTAAACTCAATAATTAAAAAAATGAATGATTTAATGAACAAAATTTCGTACGTGATCATGCGTTTACTATGAAAATTTTAGATTCTCGTTAGCCTAGAAGAGAGATATTCAATCGATTTGATTTTTATACACTCATGCATTAACCACATGTCAGAGATTAATCGCTCAAAGAAGATAATCAAAGATAGTTCTATAGATTTCCTAAAAATCCTAAATTTACACCCAAAATGATTTTATCTTAATTATTGTTTCTCAATCGCATATAAGACATTGACATTGCCTTATCTAAAAGTGGAAGAAAGTAGTATGATCTGATGAATCAGGTCTCACACTTTTCTCTAAAACAGGGCAGGTGCACGTTTGGAGGAAACCTGCGCAAGCGTCTGATAGTGATTGTCACCTTGCATATGTGTCTCATGGCTGTCCATATCATGACAGATCCATCTCCATGTCAAGTATGGAGATGGATCTGTCATGATATGGACAGCCATGTTATGGTTTCTGTTAGACCAAATCGTAACCCTGAAAGTAAGATTCAGAATTTTTGCTCATAGGTTCATCCTTTGAGGCAAACCTTTTTTCCTGCAAGAGAAGGAATTTTTCCGAGATGATAATGTACCTCTCCAACAAACTCCACTTGTCCAATCACGGTTGCCATAGCTCTCTCCCAAGGGCTGTATAAGACTCTACAGTTGAACGGCCACGGGGAAGTGCCCTAATATTTTTGTCCAATCATGGTTTGATAAACCCGAGGATGAAGTTAAACATCTGCCTTGGTCAGCACAGTCACCAGACCTCAGTATAATTGAACTATTATGGTCTGTTCTTGAGCGTTCGATATCCTCCATCAGCATCTCTCCGTGAATTTTCGCAGTATCTCCAAGAAGAATGTTAAATATTCATCTAAACACTATTCAACATTTGTATGAATTTATTCCTAGGCGAATCCAAACTGTATTACATGCTAAAGGCAATCATACACCTACTAATAAAGGATTCGTTATAAATCCAAATTGTTTTCATTATTTTTATATTCACCAGTACATGTAGATAAAACTAATGATTGGATTTCATGTTAAAATTTATGGACATCCTAGGAAGTCAAATTCGATATCATCAGAAGTAAATATTATTAATTACACATAATTTATGAGTACATTGTTGCTGGTGGCCCAGGTAATAATTATGCTAATTGACAAAAGATTATTTTCTACGAATTTTATACTTTCTATTGTTAATATTGGTTGCCATTAATGCCTATGTGATATTTTTTAATTATTAGAACATTAGTGAAAGTTTACAAAATGCATTTTACGTATGTTAATTGTAATTATTTTTCCCTTTTCAGATCTGAAAGGGCCTAGATATTTCTTTACATGTTTGAAATTATTATTTTTTAGGTTTAAAATTTATTATTTATGTTTCTGATACCATTTCTCTTGATTTTCTTCACAAATTTGAAGAAATTGATTAATCTATAAATATTATTTATTATCATCTGACTCCTTGTAAGGGTTTGGGAGCAATCACGGTAGATATAAGACAAATTTTTAAACAATTTATTTAATTCAATGACAATTAAATACTTCGTCACTTCACCTGTGGACTTTTTGTCTTATAAAATGATACAATATATAACCTTAAAGTTTTAAAAGTGTTTTTGTGTGTATTTCTATAGATATATTCTGAAAAGGTTTCAAAATATAGAAAAATGGGTTATTAGAAATTACATTCATAAATGTCAATCTGATATTTATAAATGTTTTTTCTCTTAATGACAAAGTGTTATACACTTTGTCGTTAAAAGAGAAGACATCTCTTTGCTGCTTTTTCTTATCACATGAAATATAAGAACAATTAATATAGTATTTTTGTGATAATGTATACATGGTGTCTGGGTAACTGTAAATTCAGCCAAGTTATACACAAGAAGAAATCAGCAGAAGTGGGCTTCTAAAAATTTTTACCTACCAACAGTCTTCTTACCCAAATATCTCTCAAACCTTCTAATAAATGTTTATCTCTATCCCTCAGCATACAATTTTAGACCTTTTCAAGGCCTTGAAGGTCACGAGTACCTAGTTTTATTTACAAAATTTCTGAATTATGATCTCCATATGATAGCATAGCACTGGTACTTGTGCATTACTGGTATTTGTGTATGAACTGTAGGACATTTGTAAAGAACAGTAAAGTAACATCGATTCTGATGCGAATGCGGCTGACAAGCTTTGGCGATTAATCATTGACATGCGATTGAACACAAATACTAGAAATCTGTATGCGAATTTCGGACACCATTTCGCTAATAAATAATTATATTTTACGTCATTTGCGTGCAGAAATTTTCCGATAAATTACGAATTTTAATTTTTTATACAGACCTTCCATTTTATTAATTGCATTTAATAAAATATTCCATTAAAATTCCATTTTATTAATTGTATTTAATAAAATATTCGTGAATGTCACTATTATATAAAGACGCGTGATATTAAACATTTCGTCTTGAAGAAAATACGCTAATCAATGCTCTGAGATTTCCCATGGCTGATTGTTTTAAAGTAATGAAATTATTCATTGTCCGGAATTAAATATTACCCAAATTAACCTTTAAATCTTTATAAAATCAGTCAGATTTGATCGCAAAATATTGAAAGTCATTTTTCATGATTATTTTACTATTAATTATTTATACTATCGAAGGACTGAATAAAATTTCTTCAATTGAAATAAAGTAAAATATTAATAATTTCAATTCTTTTGAGAGTAAAACTGAAAACCCAGTTCTATGATGAATGATACAAATTATTATTAAATAATTCTTTGAGATAATTTATAAAGTATAAAAAATATTCTGCATTATTCATAAAATTTCAGTGATGAATATTCAATTTTCTGTATACATTTTTTAAAATATAAAATGCATGTTTGGTTTCAACAAAAAATATCTGAATGAATGTTAAAACTTTAACAGAATTTTTAAAGCAGACAGAAAATTAAAAGCACGCGTAGTGCAATGAACAGAATAACGTAATTCTTCTTTAATAACAGCACGAGTTTTATGATTTTCAAATTTTGAAGTTGAAAATATTTTGATGAAGATGCTATTACGGAATCAAATTACATAAAATAATGAATTTGAGTTTTAGTAAGAATAATTCTTTCAAATCAGCTAGTAGTCAAAGGCTGTTAGTATAAAATAAATATTTAAAAATAAGGGCTAAATGTTAGTGACAGAAATTTCGATTTTGGGTTTTTTTTTTTTAATATCAATCGAACTTATTTTTTAAGCCTTATTTCATTATTATAATTATTAATTTTATTTTTAATATTTATTACTATTATTAAATGTCATTTTATATTATATAACTTTTTGAATGTTTATAAACATTCTGTTATCTGCATTTCTGCTTTCTATATAATGATTTATATCTTTCCTTACTTTTATGTGCGAAGAATGTATTTCTCATGTGGGAAAAATTTATAATTAATAAAAATACAATTGTTTAAAATAGATTTTATAAAAATATCATAGCATGAAATAACTAACATTCTTATTGACATGCTCTATTTTTTAATTCCTTTCAGAAGTTAAAGACCTCAATCCATGCCTCGAGGAAGCATTCCTGCTGGCGTTCCTCCGTGTTGCGAAATTCGATGTTGCGAAGGCGTTCCAACGGATCATCAACTATTACACACAGCATGACAAGCTGCTGGATGCTTTTGAAGGCATTTCTATGTCCGTTGCCACTGCTAGGAGTCCCCAACACATCTGGGCTTCTCCTTACAGATTAGAAAACAATTCTATTTTGATCGTGGGAAGAGGACGTAAGTTAAAAAAATTATGCTATAAAATTATTTTCTTCCCAATCGTCAAGGTTAAAAAATAATATTTACCGATCTGAAATATACCAAACTTAGAGTTTTATGAGTCCCATCCTTATTTTGAGTGTTTAAACTTCCTTTAGCTATAGTAAAAATACATTCAATATGAAGATATATTTTATTAAAATTAATCGTGTTCTGTCGGTCAATAAAATATTTCAAGTGCAGGAAACAAAATGAATTCTTATTTGTACATTGAGAATCACCAAAAATAACATTGCTACTTTTACATATATACAATGTTACTTTTACATATGAACATTGCTACTTTTACATACATACGATGTTACTTTTACATATATATATATTGTTACTTTTACGTATATACACTGTTACTTTTACATATATACATTGCTACTTTTACATATATGCATTGTTACTTTTACGAATATACATCGTTACTTTTACATATTCATTGTTTAAATACTTTTAAATATATACATTTATATTTAAATGTATACAATTTTAAATGTATATATTATAATAGATAAATAATTACTTTAAATATATACATTTTTACTTTTACATATATACATCATTACTTTTACATGTAAACATCATTTTTTCCATATAAATAGTTAATTTTACATATAAACACTGCTGAAAGTTGAAAAAATCTTTAAAATTGAAGAATGAGAGTCTAATCAATAACGATCTTAAGATTTATAACCTTCAAGTTCACATTTTTTAGACATTCGATTTTTTGAATCATTATCTGAAATTTTTATACAAAAAAATTATACTATAAATCATTTTACTGTCAATAAAATATGTCAAGTGCAGGAAACAAAATGAATTTTTATTTGTTCATAGAGAAGTACCAAAAATAACATTGTTACTTTTGCATACATACATTGTTACTTTTGCATATAAACATTGTTACTTTAACATATAAGCACTGTTGAAAGTTTAAAAAGTCTTTAAAATTGAAGAATGGAAGACTAATGAATTATGATCGTAAGATTTTTAACCTTCAAGCTCACATATTTTAGACATTTGATTTCTAGAATGATTATCTAAAATTTTTATACAAAAAAATTACACTATAAATCATTAAACTGTCAATAAAATATGTCAAGTGCAGAAAACAAATTTTTATTTGTTCATCTAGAAGTATCAAAAATAATATTGTTACTTTTGCATATATACATTGTTACTTTTACATTTATACATTGTCACTTTTACCTTTATACATTGTTACTTTTACATATAAACATTATAACTTGCAAAAAAACATTGCTGAAAGTTAAAAAAGTCCTCAAAATTGAAGAATGAGAGTCTAATCAATAACGAC
>JAPMOQ010051890.1:1215369-1237657 GCA_026543055.1 Argiope trifasciata
CATTATCAACAGCTCACTGAGTTTGAACGAGGTCGTGTTGTAGGGCTACGAGAAAGTGGGTTTTCTTTCCCCTATATTGCTGAAAGACTTGGCAGGAATGTATCCACTGTGCATGAGTATTGGCGGCAGTGTCCAAGGAAGGTACTGCCTCAAGAAGACCAGGTTCCCGGCGACCACGTGGTACCACTGAAAGGGAAGACCGTCGTATTCGGCGTATGGCTGTGGCTAATCGTACTGCGTCTGCAGTTGAAATTCGAGCTGCAGTTGGCACCACAGTGACACAGTTAACTGTTACAAATCGGTTACTTCAATGACAGCTCCGAGCCAGACGCCCTGTACAGTGCATTCCACTGACTCCAAACCACAGCCGTTTGCGACGTGAGTGGTGTCAAGCTAGAGCTCATTAGAGGACGGAGTGGAGATCTGTTGTGTTTTCTGATGAAAGTCGGTTCTGCCTTGGTCGCAGTGATAGCCGTTTGTTGGTTAGAAGGAGGCCAGGTGAACGCCTGCTAGTGACCTGTCTGCGGCCTAGACACACAGGCCTACTCCTGGAGTTATGGTTTGGGGAGCAATTTTGTATGACAGCAAGTTATCCCTCGTGGTTATCCCACACACCCTGACTGCAAATTTGTACGTCAGTCTAGAGATACAATCTGTTGTGCTGCCATTCATGAACAGCATTCAAGGGGGGGGGTCCAACAGGATAACGCTCGCCCTCATACCGCTTTTGTAACCCAACATGCTCCCCAGAGTGTCGACATGTTGCCCTGGCATGCTAGATCTCCAGATCTTTCTCCAATCGAGCACGTATGGGACATCATTGGACGACAACTCCAGCATCATCCACAACCAGCATTAACCGTCCCTACATTGACCGCCCAAGTGCAACAGGCATGGAACCGGTTACTAATGTTACACCGGTTACTAATGTAGCAACATTTCACATTTGAAATGGCTCTACCTGTGATCTTGAAACTTTAATCAATTAAATATGTTACTTAGACAAATGTATTCCTAAAATTTCATTACTGTACAATAATTTTTTTCTTGGTGTTGGGATTTTTTTTCCCATCAGTGTATACACACACACACACACACATATATATATGAATTTTCCTCCATATATGTTACATACCTGTTCTTTAGATGTTTACTTTTGTACCAGAATGAACGTGTACCATCTACATAATTTCTCTTTTTTTTGCAGGGATCGTGTAAACTTATATTCAGATAGTCAAATAGACGTTGAATGGATTTTGCTCAAAATATAATAGAAATTTACTAAATTTAAAGACCAAATTTCATCCCCTAAACTCAAAGCATTTTTAACCCCTTAATTGGTTTGCCCGTAAACTGTACATGCATCGATTCATCAGATTTTGATAGTTGTAAAAAAAATAAACCATTTATAAGGATTATATTTCAAATTAAAATTACTTCGAATTCATAGATAAGTGAAATATTCAATTTATTTCCATTTGAATCAAAATAAGACAATATTCCTAAAATAGAAGTTGTCATCCTATTAGATAGTAAGGAAAATAAGACAGTTAAGTGGTTAAGATATCTTTCCCACACTTTATTTTAGGGAAGTTAAAAATGGAATGATTCGTGAAAATTTTGAACTCTTTTGAGGTTTTGATTATGGCAATACTCTCTCAATATTCCGTATACGAGTTAGGAATAAATATAAACACGCCGGCGTCATATCATAAGGATTGCGCGTCTTCCACGAAGTCTTCCGAGCGTTCTGGTTCGGACATGACAGTTCTTCTGTGTTTTACCTGTGAGACTTGTGAATGTGCACCCCCCCCCTCCATGAAAAGAGGCTATGCAAGGGGAAATGACGCATGACGTAGCTAAATCATATTCTTGGCCCTAGTTGGCGCTACTGAAAAAAAAGAAACATCCATTCGTCTTAAATCGGTGACAGATACCTCTCAGTGAGCTTGTAAAGTGCTATTAATTACAACAACAACAAGTATAAAGCTATGTATATGATCATAACTGTTTTTTATTTGGTGTATATTTTACGTGTATTTGCCAAAAATCACTTCCAAAACTATTTAAGAATTATAAATATATCAGTTACCCAATCCACTAGTGAGGGCGCTGTGGTCTAGTGGTAAGGTCTCGGCTGTGGAGCCGGAGGGTTGCATGTTCGATGCCCGATTACAAAGAAGAGCCGTTGGGTAAGCAGGTCTGATGCACATTCAATCCGTCGGGTCTCCCGTTGGTGTGGTGTGGAAGTTTGGAGAGGGGTTGCCAGCTCAGGTGTCTGCCTCGTCATCTGGCCACGTTTCAATATATCGTCATCCATCCCCCAACCTAGTGTTGCTCCAAAATGGACGTTAAGATAACAAAATTAACCCAGACACCGATTAATAGACTTATCTCTAAGATTAACCAAAACAGCTTAATTTCTCAAGATAGATGGAGTTAGTGGGAAAGAGTTAAATATCTATAAGAAAGGAACCAATTGACTGAACTTTTGATTGAAGCATTTAAATTAATAAAGCGTAAGATTTCTTGGTAATATATCACTCGTAATATTTGTTGTAATGTGGCAATCCAGGAAGTGGTGGATTTCTGCCTCAAAATATCATTGTCAGCTTACCACTCACTCAAATTCCGAGTTCCTTCAATATATAGCTTTTAGGTGATCTCAAAACAGAACGCAAATTTTATAAAAACAATCGTGCTAACTATACACTGATTGAAAAAAAATTCCCAATGCCAAGAAAAAATTATCGCAATAAAATTAGGACTATGCATTTGTCTAGTTAACATGATTAATTGAGTAAATTTTGAACATCACAAGTAAATATAATTTCACGACAATGAATTTAAGATGTGAAATGCTGTTGCATTAGTAACCGTGAATCCACCAAAATTTCGAATGCAACCCTGCAAGCGTGTATGCATTGTTTCAGACAGGAAACGGATGTCATTTTGTGGTAATTATACCATTCCTTTTGCACTTGTACTGTCAACATTGGAATGGTCAGTACTGGTTGTAGATAATGCTGCAGTTGTCACCTAATGATATCCCATGCGTGCTCAATTGGAGACAGATCTGGTGATATCGTAGATCAGGGTAACATGTGGACACTCTGTAGATCACGTTGTGTTACAACAGCGGTATGAAGGCCAGCATTATCCGTTCAAAAACTTCCCCTTGAAGGCTGATCATGAATAGCTACTCTGCAGGTTGAATTACCAGATTGACATACAAATTTGTAGTCATTCTGTTTGGGCTAATCACGAGAGTGCTTATGCTGTCATAGGTATGTCACATTGCTTCCCAGACCATGGCACCAGGTGTAAATCCAATTTGTCTAGGCTACAGACAGTTGAATTGCTGGTGTTCATCTGGCCTCCTTCTGACCAACACACGGTCATCGCTAGCATAAGGCTGAACCTGCTTTCATCAGAAAACACAATAGATCACCTCTCCGTACTCCAACGAGTTCTCGCTTTATACCAATTGTATCTCAAAAGGCAATGGTTTGGAGTTACATCATGCAACAGGGCTTCAGTCTCGAAGCTGTCTTTGAAGTAACCCATTGCTAGCAATTCGTTGTGTCACCGTAGTATCAACTGCAACTCGAATTTCTACCTCAGACGCAGTTCGATGCACCACAGCCATACTTCGAATACGGATGTGTTCCTTTTTATGGAATGCGACCTCCCGGAACCTTGTCTTCTTGAAGCAGTACCATCCCTTGACCACTGCTCCCAACAATCATGCTCAGTGGATACATTCCGGCCAAGTATTTCTGCAATATCGTAGAAAGAAAATCCACCTTCAGGGAGTCCTATTTTCCGACCTCGTTCAAACACGGTGAGCTGTTGATAGCGGCTTCTTCGTCTTCTTAAAGGCGTTCTTTTTTAACATCAACTCAATACGTCAAATTTCAAAGATAAATAATGCTCATGAGCTTTACAGCAAGCCTAATATACAAAGTTTTAGTGACTTTACTAGCACCACACTTGTGAAGAAGCGCAAAATTTTAATCGATGACGTCTTTCAGATCTATAAACACGCCTACCAAATTTTGTTTATCTAGAACAAATCTTTCTTGGTGTTGTTTTTTTTTTCTCCAATGTGTATTTGATAAAGAAATCTACATTTTGAACGAATATAATCAATCTTATAAATTTGAAATTCCAGCAAGTACTGATGACTTGGAAATTAAAATTATTCATTTGATAATAGTGGAAATTTCTTCTCTGATGACAGATTTTAACTTGCAATGGATGAACTTTCATTCATGTAACTTCGTACATTGAATCCAAAACTAAAAGAAATAAAGTAAGCCATATTGTAAAAAATTATGAATTTAAAGACGAAATGAAATTAAAGGAAATTAGAAAAGTCACCAAAATTCAATCATTTCAAAGATAATATCACAAACCTGTAATTTTGCTTTCCTGCATGAACAATGTCAGTGTAAAAATGATCGTTTATCGTTGAGCCCTGTGAGGATTGATCCGGTGTCTAGTAAATGATTTCAGAGCTTTGAGACCTCTTGATAATGAATTTGGCGAATTTGGTCACAAAATGGCTAATGCTTAAAACTTCTTGAATTTTAACGATCCACCCATTAGGGATCGAACCAAACCTGATTGGCTTAGAAGTTTTTAGACCCACCTACGAAGAACTACAAAAGGCCGGCAGTCTCAAATTACTTGGTATGATAATAAATTGCAATCGAAATCACAAACAAGAATGAATAATCGAAAGGAAGCAACGGCGGAGTGCCAGCGTTGTGTGAAGCTATTGCTGAACTGAGCTGTGAGAATCGATTCCTGTTGTCTACTGTGGAGGCAGCGTCGTGTGTGTGGAATTGCAATTAGCAGTTGAATGCTCTGAGAAGATATTCCAGAAGGTAAAACTAAACAAACTAGAACAAGGAAGTTATAAATAAGCAATTTTAATACGATTATTTTAATTGGGCACGTTTATTAAAATGACAAATACTGTTGTTAATACAGCAATGGCGAGAAAAAGACAATTATTGTTATCATTCTTTATATCTAAGTAGAAAGTAGTTTTGTTTTGAAGATTTACAGACCAGCCTAAAACAGGAAAAAATGTTCAATCAGCTATTAATTTCTTAATATAAAAAGATTTTCTGATTCATTATAATGATATTTTTATTAAAATCAGGAAGCATAACGAAAGAATACATTTTCCAATAAGTTTTTTTTTTCAGCAATGTTTTTATCAAATCATGACCCAAAAGCTGGATTACATCTTCTTGTAAGAATATATGAAGGTCATAAGGGACGAATTATTCTAATCCTTAAGTTGCCATTCTGCTTAAGAAAATTTCCGACACTGCTTTCTGTTTGAGTAATTGCAGCTGATATGAATGCCATTATGATCTCAATGGAAAATCCGGAAAAATTTAAACTACTACTTGGATGAACTGGAAAAGTAGCTTATCAAATCAAAAAATACGATCAATTTTTTTAAAAAATCACAGAGAAACAAAGCAGAATTTCCCAGTCACCAAGCCAGTCTTTTTGTAGTGATACAGCTAAGGAGAGAGATGGTGAGACCGTAGAGCGAAGCAGGATCCAGGCACGTATAACGAAGATGAATTCTGTCTGACCGCTTTGTGTGCTGAGGTCGACTACTACTTGTAGACTACTGTTGTTGCATACTGCTGTGTGTTCGACTCGACTGTAAATATTTGCCGTATTAGGTTTGTCTTGTCTTCGTGTAAATAAACGTCGTCGTTGTTTACTACTGAAGCCAGCTGATTGTATTCTTACAACATACACCAACTACATAAGCGAACCCAGTAATGAAATTCCGTAACAATATTATAAATATGATTCTCAATGCCTTTTCATTTTTCCTCATGAATATAAAGGTCCTCGTTAAAGTTACCCTAATTCTAGATCTATTATTTAAGCCAAATCATTAACGAAGTTTTGCGGAAACATTGGATCCTATCCAAAATCTCATAAATAGAATTATTCAGATTGGAGAATTTTCTTAAAAGCTCTCTTATCGAAAAGAAAAAAAAAAGAATCATTTCTTTTTACTTGGGACATTACGATTCAAATTTCGCTGTTAAAATGCTCATTGCCTGTAATAAGCAAACAGATAAAGGATCATTATGGGGATTTCAGTCGATTTTGTTCCTTAAAGATGTTTTCTAAATGTAGAGTTTCATAACTGCTCTTATCATGCATTCATATGACATTAAAGAAAAATACTCTTGTTTCCTTCGTTTTCAATATATTTCCTGCCAAAGAAAAAAATATATATAAATGAATTTACTATCGCAAATTTCAGTTATCATGTGAGAACATTATTATTTTTTAAGATATTATTTATCTGAATTAGATGTAACTTTATTTGGAGATAAATCGCCAAGTGTGACAACCTCCTGCATTGTTTTCTAATAAACTTTGCAAAAAATTCCCATTTGTTTCTGTACCCACCTGTTCAAAATTCTATTGAGAAGACAAGCTTCTTTGTTGGAAGCTTGGTCTAGCTCTCCTGGTGGGTACAGAAACAAATGGGAGTTGGCTAGTGCTGTTAAAGACATGTTCTTCTCAAGGAAAGTGTTGAGCCGTGGCCGGTGATAGACGTTATTATTCAAGCATAGTTCTCGCCAATCTTGTTGTCACGTTGATTTAGTCATTCGGTTTGACAATGCCCCCCATGAACGGATAACTGACATAATTGTCCATTAACTTTCAATTGTTATGTTTCAGCGAAAAACGACAATCTTTTTGAGGTAAAACTACTCAATTAATTGATAGCCTCTGGTCTTGTTCATTCCTCCATATTATGCAACATCTTTGACAAATAACAAAATACTTCATTTAACAAAAAAAATTCAGCGTCATAAGAGAAGAATGGATCTACTTCTATAGAATTCCAAAATAATATTGTTTCATCAATCAGTAAATTTTGTTTACAGCTCTTTGTTCCACCTAATTAATACATCTTGAGAAATTTTACATCCTTTAAACAAGGAAAAAACTTTTAAATTTATTTTTTTAATGCAAAACTCTTTTACAATATACAGGCGGTTAGTGTTACGCATGCAGAATTACACTGATGGCATCGATAAGATCTAATCACTATTTAAAAATTCTTTGGCATACTTTGTGTATCATCAGCTATGAGATAAAGAAACAAAAAAATGGTTTTTTATGGTTGAAAAACTAGTGTTATGATATGAGGGATCACAGTTCAACAATTAAAAAAAATGTAAATTAAAGCTCGTGACAAGGATATGAACAAAACAGATATTTCGTTCAAACATGAAGTAATTATTTGAACTGAATATCGTTTAATTTAACGATTGATTTAATACTTTTAACTTATTTCAGAAAACAACTATAAATTTTTCCTGTATTCAAATGCTTTCTGCAGAAATTTTATGCGACTTAAATAATTGTATATGGCTTCAACTCTAATCTTTTTTTCAATAGCAAATTTCTAAACTGTTTCTTGGCACTAGAGTATAACAGTCTTTCTGTCTAAAAACTACTCATTTTCACCTGCATTTCAATCAAACAACCAAAACTGTTATATATGTATACATATATTTCAGTTGTAAGTTTATAGTAATATCTTTCAAAAGTATATTTATTTTGTATTTGGCGTTTCATTTCATAGAAACAGGGATTCCAGCATTCCTTTGGCATCAATTTTTATCATAATTTTAATCATTAACTTTTCTTATATGAAATAATTTTTCAGTATGTTTTTAATATCTCAATTTTTTTATAAATTTATTTGTTTAATCACATTTTTCTGTTCAATATTTATGTTTGGCAAAATTCATTACTTTGTTAAATATAAGATTTTTTTTGTTGTTGTTATCTTTTTGGCCACGCACTGTTACTATATATAACTCCGGCATTGTCTCTCCAGAATTCTACACCACACCGGCAGCAGAACGTTCGGCCCCGACCAATGCGGCATTGCACCAGGCAAATTTACAAGGCGATTCTTTGCTGAGATCCGGTTAAAACCTGGGACCACTCGAACCCCCTTTTATCAACTGTGCACCGCAGACTCACAATTAAAACCGGGAATTAATATAAAAGTTGCCCGACTTTATCAATTGGTCATTGCGGACTCACTTATAAAACCGAGAATCAATATAAAACTTGCCGACTTTATCAATTGGTCATTGCGAACTCACTAATAAGACAATGAATCAGTATAGAAGTGATCCGAATTTATTACCAGGTCACCACGATCTCACTAATAAATCCAAGATTCAACGTAAATTTTTTTTTAAATTTCAATTTGATTTTTAAAAATTTTTATTTTTTATTTGTGTTTTATATTTTTATTTGGTTCTTTATTATTTTTTATTTCGTTTTTTTTATATTGTTATTTGTTTTTTTTTTGTATTTTGTATTTGGTTTTTATATATTTTTTATTTGTTTTTTTATAATTTTTTCATTTAATTTTAGTTTTGTTTTCTCAATTCACACTAAGTTTACAATTCATTATTATTAATTCACACTCTCTCTATATATATTTATATATCCTGTTCAAATTTTCAGTTAATAATATACTTTTAATTCCTCCACTCAAGTTTAAATACATTTTTTAAACTTACAGTGGGTGATATTTGATGTTAATACAATTTTTTAATATTAATTAAATAAATTTAATTCCTTTCTAGTACTTTAAATTGAGTTTTAGCAGTTTTTAATGAAAATTGAAATTGGTAGGCAGTAACACAATCATTAAAATTAAAGAATTTTCATTGTTTTTCACTTGAAGATGAAGAACGCTTGTTCAATTGTTGAGAAAATCAATAATTTTTTGATAATTAATTAGCTTTATATAGAAGAAAAAATTCTCTTCAAGATAATTTGTTGGATATAAATTTATGAATAAATACCGCCAGTGACAAAAAGGGTAGATAGCTTTAAAAAATTCTTTCGCCACTTAATATTGTGATTCTGTCATATGTAAGTACATATTCATCATAATTGTAATTATTGAATAAAAAGTAACTAAAATAAAAAAAAATTCTTTTTTGACCTAAATAGGAATTGAATTAATATATTTATATTACTTGTTAATAGTACATTTATTGATTAAAATTACATAAAATATTATCATTTCTGGCGTTTTTTCGATTGGAAATATATGTCAATCTGAAACATGCTAAAAATTTGATCTCGATCCTCAATCAATGAACAAACATAATACGCATAAAATAAAGATTTCGTAAAAATTTTATCTTTTGCTGAAAGATAACATTTTAACGAAAGGGAAACATTTTTTTCACAATGAAAACGAATCAAATAAATAAAATGTAGCAACTGAAAACAGAATCGGTAAAAAAAAAAAAGTGATTAGAATGTCCTTGGGTAATTTCCTTGTCAATACGACAAGGAAACTTTGTAAATGCTAAGTATATAAAATACCTACTTAAGAACGAGATAATAGTCAAATTTTTTAGCATGTGTTTATCTTCCAATTATAAATTTTCGATTTAAATGATGCACTAAGTTTTCGATCTCTTTTTGAAACTATCTTTCAGATGTTTCAAGCCTTTTATTCTTATCTGAGAATGTTGCGAATGAGATAGAGATTATTTTTCACTGTTTATTTTTCAGAGTAGCGGATTTTTATTCATTTTGTCTCATTTCAAAGCAGGGAATAAAGTGTTCCAAGTAAGAAATAAATATTTCTCTTTCTTTTTAATAGTGTTTAATACTTCTAAGAAAATAATAATAATGACATCTGTTTTTGCTAAAATTTTGAGTTATGTTTGTGCTAAATTCCAAAAAAAAAACAGAATTTTTCATAATAATATCCAGTTTATTGCATTTATTGTTACGTATACATAAGTGTTCGGGTAATTCAAAGGAGTTCAAGTTAAAATTATTAATAATACAAATTTTTCCTAGATTCCTTGAATTTATTTGTTATGTTTATGTCTGATGAATTTATCTTTTCTGACAGTAGTTTTTAAAAAGGCCATTTTATTTTGACATTATTAGTTGGTTGTCAAGTAGTAAATACATAAACAGTTACATAATAATAAATACATAATTTTTTAGTCTAAATCAAATTTTTCTCTTGAATTCCTATATGTTATATATATATCTTAGAGTTCTTCATTAATAATAATGTTTGAATAGGTTTCGTTAATTTAATACTTCTATAATTATTGCCTTTATATGCCGTATGTAGACAATATCATAGATTTTTAAATCTTGCAAAACATTATTAAAATTACTAAATATTTATTTCTTAATTATGTGTTTTTAGCATAAATATTTAGCAGAAGCATAGAATTTTATTGAAGCATTTATAATATTTAGCATAAATATATTAGCATAAATAAAAAATATTCTATTCATTTCAATTTAGATTGAAAATTGAACAAGATATATATATATATATATATATATATATATAAATGAAAAATGCGGTTGTCAATATATTTGGTTATTCATTTGTATATTTCATGCTCATACAGATAGAATTTTTGAATTGATTTTTTATTATATTCCGAGTGTATTAATGTATAATAAAATAAACTATACTTTACTTTATAGTATTCTATACTTTCTTTCACTTCATAGTATTCTATAAAGTAAAAGGAATATAGAATATCAATAGAAAATAATATTCTTCATGCCAGAATTTTATTGTGTATAATTAATAGATTCCAATAAAATTAAACTCTTTGTAGAAAACGCTCACATCAGAGCATTAAAAAGAAAAATCAAACTTTTGAAAAAATCTGGGTATCAAAAAATAAATCTTAAATGTTTGAGACACAGAAAATAATGTGAAAAGAATACAATACCGAAACGTTTATGCAAAAATTTTAAAAAATTACGAATAATATTACAATTTTAATTTATTTAAAAAATTCGTATGCACATATAACGTTTTTTGTGAATTTTTTTATCTCAAGTTTATTGATAAAATTATATTCCTCTTTTTAATGCAATGATCAAAGCATTTTTAAAAACATTTGAATTCATTATTAATTTCCTTCCCAATTCCCAGAGATTGCCTCATCGTGGCGGGAAGGTGTCCCTGGGTGGAATGGGTGAGGTACATCGAGAACTTGCTCCTGGTAAGTTCACCCAAAACGTGAAGGCCATTTCACTACGACAAGCTAAAATCTGCAGGCGAAGGGCTAAGACAGTCTTCTACCTCCTGGTGTTCAGTCTTATATCTCGCAGAAATTGCACTTCCCATAAATCGGTTGATAAATAATCTCAACATGATTGGTAAAGGGTTATTAATCCAAACTTTAATAAATCCCGGTGACAGAAAAACCGATACTCATCTGTCGTGCTTTGACAGTGACCAACTTAAATGTCTTTTATTTTCTTAGGGTGAAAATTCTTACTCTCTTTTCAAAAAATTCTGCAAACATCAGGCCTCTGTTAATCATATTCTAGACTGTTCAGGATTTCTTCGGGGAGGAATTTATTTTTCTCTCTTCCTCCTTTTGGTCATTTTTTTCTTAACAACAGACTTTCGGATTTTTTCTGACTGAGTCAGGGCATAGAGATTAGCAACAACAACATTATAAATTGGATAGTTTAAATCTGAAAGTCTCATTTACTTTTTTTGTCACGTCTGTGTTTCCACGGAAAGGGGGTGCAGTAGCTTCTGAGGGTAAAGTCTCCTGAGCACCCAGAGGACAGAAGTCTGATTTGTAGCTCAAATAAGGATGACACACACATTCGCTTGCACAACCCCTTTTTACAGGGGGGCACATTCACACGCCTCACAGACAGAACACAGAGTAACCACCATGCCCGAACCGGGACGCCCAGATCATGGTGAAGATACGCTACCCCTGTGCCAGGACAGCGGCCGTCTCATTTACTTAACAATTAGTTATGCAATATTGCATTTCATAAGAATATGATTTTGTACTGGAATTTGTATGTTGCATAACTTTTCTGCAGGAAACTTCTGAAGGAAGTCTCAAAATTAACTCAAGATTTAAATTTTCCTTATACATGCAATAATGTGTTGGCAATCCTATTTTAAAAAATTTGACTGCTGATAATTTAGAATCAGTAAATGTGCATCGTCAAGCAATGAAACAACGTGTTTTCATTGTTGAACAATATTTCAAAAATAATAAAAGGTTGACTGTCGCAGTTTAAAAATTGTCCCTGTAGATTGTGTGAATTAACATAATTGAATTTTCATGAAGTTATTTGAAGTCAGAAGTTTTTGTCTACAAGCATACAAGCAAACGAACATTGAAGGAAGAAATTCAACTCTCCATCAATGAAATTTGGTTATATGAATACAAAATAATCATGGGAAAATTTCGACAAAAAACTATGTATATGCCAGCAAAACCGTAAAGGAGATTTCTACTGTGTGTTGTTCCATACTTAAACGTATCCTGTGTACTTAAATATTCAGTAAAAATATAATAATTTAAAGGAAAAAAACTGTTTTTTATATAATTCAAATCTTCCGTTCTACTATCCATGCCCCGATTTTACTAAGCACAAACTATCAACTGTCAAATGGTTTTTATTAGGGTTTTCAATATTTTATTGCACTAATGGTGGAGAATTCAAGTTTTTAGTCAGTTTTGATACATCCTTTAGATCATGGATGAATGTGTAGTCATATTTATTCGTGACTAGCTGGTATAGGCCGCGTTGCTGCCGCAGATGAAATAATCTTGGAAGCAGCGTTTGGAATTTCAAATAGTTATCTTGTTTAATTAAGGATGATAAGAAGAATGATAGTTATTTTCTTATCGACAGTGAATACATTCATTGAAATTGAAGGATATATAAAGGAGGATATGTAAAGCCTGGTGTTCTTTCAGAATGATAATGAAAAAAACTATTTATTTTATCTAGTGATTCGTTTCATATTCGTACAGTAATATCAAGTTTAATATTAGAAAATCTGATTTCAATATTTTCTTTTAAAATTTATTAAACATAGAAAAATATATTTATACCATAAAATCTTTAATATAATTGAAAAGATAATTTTTTGACAACTAAGATGGTGCAAAATTATTTGCACTATAATATTTCCGGAAATTACGGCAAAAAATGCTAAGATTTTATTCAATATTTAGTTAAAATTTTAAACCTATAAAATTGGTTCCTCTAAAATTTCCTCGCACACTCTCTAATAAAACTATCACCTCAGAGAAAGGCTTACATTGTCTAAGAAATACTAATGTCTAGTTTCAATTTAACATCTTTAATAAATATGCTGTGTCTGATTGGCGAATTATTTGGAGGTTAATCCTTGGTTAATAGATACGATAATATATCCAAAAATATTTTACTTATTAGATAATTTTAATTTGCCTACAATCATCCCGTAGCTACAAGAAATAAGTAATCAAAGTTTTATAGGAATCGGTTGAGTGGTATTGCAGCGCATAAGAGACATACATTTATTTATATAGATATGTTTATATTATATTTTACAACATTTTATTACATTTTTAGGTTGTAAATAAGGATATTCAAGATGAGTGATACAAAGAAAACATTTCTCCGATCTGATGCTACGGAACTCGATGAATCGTCGTTAGAAAAAGTTTTGCCAGAACTTGGAGAAACTGAAGAATCTCGAATTAAAGGTTTACGGGTACTTCGTGAAGAACTGAAAAGTAAGGAAAAGAAAAAAAAAACATCATATTACTCTTATTTATGGTTTAAATGAATATATATATGCTTTTTATTCATCGACTCAAATTCAAAAACATTTTTTTAAGCACTGGTGTTAACACAGATTTTTTTCCAATACATTTTCATTCATTAAATTTAGTTAATTTTTAAAACTTTAGACATAGTTTTAGAAGTTTGTAAGGAAAATTGAAATCAACAGGCAGTAGCTCAATCGGTAAAATGAATTTTTTCACGTGTTGGTGAAGAAATCCAAGTTCTTGCGAAAATCAATGATTTTTTAAGCTTAGTAATTTTTTTTTGATTATTTTTAATAAAGAGTAACTAAAATAAAATTTTTCATTGTTGACCTAAATAAGAATTGAATTAAAAAAATTTATATATTACTTGATATTCAACATTTTGCTTGCTTCCTCTATAATGATAAAATTATTTAGTCGAAATACAAAAAATTAGGTTTTGATAAGTGATCTCGCGTTTCTCCTATTAGCATAAAGAAAATACGTAATATTACATTGCAATATTATAGAATATAGCATGCCCTTATGTATTCAATATTAGACGGGAAATTTAAGGTACTTTGAAGAAAACATACGCGATGAAAATGGATAGAAAATACTTATGACTCTAAAGAAACAAAATTAACAACTTTTGAAATAGTAATGAAGTTAAGTTAAAAACTTTAAATTTTTGTTAATAATATTATGCTACATCAAAGAATGATATTTCCAAAGGTTGAAATGTTTAGATGAATGAATTTTCAAAGATTTATTGTTTAACTTATTTAGCAGGAAAATCCTGTCAGCTGATAATTGAATATTGAGAGTATAAAGTATGCAGTGTTCAAATAATCATGGATGTTTTACGATATATTCTTGTTGCATATTCCCACTCTGTATATGTGGGAATGTATCTCAAATGTGTATATGTGGCAAATTCGGGACCTTTCAGTAAAAAGTTCCTGCTTAAAAAACACAAACACAGAAAATCATCTTTATTGTTAATAACGAGAGAAAGTACAACTATTTATATGTATCATTAAAGTTCAAAGCAGTAAGTTGTCAGTTGCATTAAATTTAATACCGGTTGCTTTATTTTTCACTAAACTGTATAAGTTTTCGAAAACTTTTTATTCCTTTTATACAATGTGCATATTTTATAGAGTTTATTCAGTTTTTATTCATAATGAATAGCCTTACAGTACTTTTGCTTTACTTAGTATATTTCAAACTAATGACTTCTATGATAATACTGAATGTCTTTTTTTATAAATATTTTTAATCAAAACTATCTAAAACTTTTTATTCCTTTTATATAATGTGCATATTTTATAGAGTTTATTCAGTTTTTATTCATAATGAATAGCCTTACAGTACTTTTGCTGTAATGAATCATAATGAATAGCCTTACAGTACTTTTGCTTTACTAAGCATATTTAAAACTAATGACTTCTATGATAATACTGAATGTCTTTTTTTATAAATATTTTTAATCAAAACTATCTAAACGAAATAAATAAGGGATAGTAATTTTTCCAATAAATTATGAGATGTATAAAAGTTCTTTTTCCATTATAAGTTTTCTTATTTTAATTTAAATAAAACTGTAGGTGATAAATATATTTTGCTTATATGTATATCATTCGTTATTTTTGAAACAGTGGTTGCAAAGATAAATTATTTTTTAAATAATTGAAATTTAAATACCAATTTTAAGCAGTTTCATATATTCAATATCCAAAATTATATATGAGCCAGCTTAAAAAACCTTAATATTAACTTTATTCTTTTATAGATTTCCAACAAATATATAGATTTCCTAATTAAGATCATATATAACGCACACTATCTTCTCATAGATAGATTATATGAAATGATTATCAAACTTATTTTATTGGATTTTAAATTTTATTACTTAAAATTTCTCTATCAACTAAACTCAAAGAGTAAAATTAGATGGTAAGAAAAATATGATGGTAAGAAAATTACTAAATAAATTTTATTACTTAGTAATTACTAAATTATGATGATAAGAAAACAACATAATTGAAAGTAATTGCATTCCATTCTGTACTTAATCAAATGGTATTTGAATAATTCCTTATTAGATAAAAATCTGCATTTGCAAGAAACAGGAAACTCTTTCAATAGTCTTAGTTTTCATCGCTAGATTTTAATGAATTTCTATTTTTTTAAATTTCCTGAATCTGAAGAGGAAATCTGTAAAATTATGCCCATATATTTCCCTATTATCTGTTATTTTATCATTCTACAAATGTGATTCCATAAAAATTCATAGGTTACGTTTTATTAGTTTTTTAAGAATTTTTGAAAGGTCCACTATTGGGCACTTTTGGGAATTATTCAGTCAAAGTTTGAAGGTTTTTAAGCATATGTACTAACATAAAAATATGTCAAATTTCTTTAAAAACGTTTTAAATGTAAATATATTATTTTTCAAAACGCTAAAAAATATATAATTTTAAAAACTTTCAAATACTCCAGGCTACTTAATTTTTGATTTTTTCTCTATTATTATTTTTTTCTTATTACTCAGTGTAAATTTATTTGCAATAAAATTGCGTATAATTTTGCAATTCCCATTACTATTATTTAAAAAAAATATTTGTATGTACTTTCGTTGAATTTTCATGGAAATTTTGCTTTTTTCAAATTGACTTTTAACGAGCTAAAAAAACTTGAGAAATAAAGTGGAGAAATAAAATGCATACCACATTTCTTATTAATACATCACCAAAATCACTATTATCAATTTCATTTATTTTCTTCAAAATTTAAGACACTTGGACTTCTTCAAAGATATTTAAATCCAATTACAATATCCTTTTGAAAAAATACATTACTTCTTTCCTCTTAACTGTTCAAATATTTATTTTATTGAATAATACATTTGACAACGCTGTTTTAGTTTAATGTAAACATATGTTTTAGTAATGAAATCATAAAAAAAATTGTATGGGTTTTTTTTTGGCTTATTTCAAATTTCACTGTCTCCTTAAACTGGAATTGCAAATTTGTGTCTAATTTTTAAATAAATCCATCTACTAGTAGGCTCTTTCTATACTGTGTATATGCACACAGTAACATAAAACTATAGCAAACTAACTGCATGAGTGATAGACAGTAAACTATTTTGAGACATAAATTGAGAATTGTGCATCAATTTTTACTAATTCTCTTTAGAAAAGCATTTTGAAAAATTTGCTACTACATCCGGAAAGTAATAATTAATAAATGTCCGTATTAAAGGGATATTGTTATGGATATTTAAAAGCACAAATTTTGGAATTGTGTTGAATTTCGAAATCAATAGGCCTAGAGAAAAATTAAAATTTTGAACTGGGTTCTCTTTACTACATACTACATAGTTTAAGATAAAACATTTCATAATGTTCAAATTTACATCTTCTATTTGAAAACTAGTGATTTGATTATCATGTGATTTCAGATTTGAAGACTTGGAGTTGTGTCAAAGCAAATATCCTTTTCGAAGAGACATAAAAAGACAAATTTACGGTGTTACGCTGACATGCATACATTAACCTACAAAATCACCATTCATTCCCGTATGTGTCTGTTACTGATGATGTCGTGTCCGTGTTGTAACGAAAAGAGGGGAGCAGTAGCTTTTATGGGTAAAGACCCCTCGGGACCCACGGTTATCTGACTTCTAGCTCTTATGAAGATGAATATCACACACTCTCTTGCACAACTTTTCTTTACAAGGGGCTCTTTCATACACCACACAGAGTAATGAATAATTATGCCAGAAGCAGAAGTGGAACCCGGGACCCCTAGATCTCGGGAAGACATGCTACCCCTAGACCAGGATGACAGTATCTCTGCCAATACATATAATAATCTATTCGCTTTATCCAACTAATATGTGCCTCCTCTTATCTAAATGTATAATAAAGCTCAGTGAGTGTGTATTGGCGTTCTACAGGGCAGACCGTTCGACCTACAGCTACCATATTTGGCATATGCATATCTTGGAGGTTGGGATGTGGTATTTGGGATACCTTTGTTTGAATTTTTAATTAGAATTTTAATTATTACTTTAAATTAAATTTCCCGCCAAAAATTTTTTCATTTATCCACCACCAAATGAGTAAGGCCTCAGTTGTTGTTTTTTCCACTCTAGATTTCCACAAGATTTGGCTTAACACATTTTCGGCCAATTATTTCAAACGATTCTGTTAATTTTCTTAGTAATTGATGCCTTTAAAATAGAATATTGTTAATTAATCGATATTCTAGTTTCATTCTGAAGTACTTTTGAATAAAAATAAAACAGAATAAATGAAATTAAAGTCTTCGCAACGTTACTCTAATTAGCGTAGAAAATTCACTCATTTGCGTTTCCATTTTGGAGGTGAAAATTAATGCATGCGCTTTGTATTATGATTGTTGACAAATATATTTCAATTGATATGGACGTTTTGAAGGTTCAACATGTTTCGACGGATTTTTTCAAATGATTCCGATTATTTTCTCAAAGTTTGTGGCGTTTAAAATTAAATATTGTTAATTAATAGATCTGCCCATGATGAATCAGAGAAAATTTTATTGAAAACTTTTTACGATATTACATAAATTAAGAAATATTTTCTTTAGTGCCCATAAAATTTAAATATAATGTTCATAAAATTCAGTGACTCTGTTTTCAATACTCATATTTTAAAAAATGCTTCATTTCAGTAAAAATATATTAATTGCTGTTTAATCATTTCCACTTTAATTTCAAGCATAATTTCTACGGGAGCTAAGAGAAAATTAGAGAGATACATATTACTTCATGGCTGAGAGCCTTTAAAATATTATGATTGAATTATATGAATATCAAAAGTTTGAAGCTTTAAAATATTTTGATGATGTACCTATTAAAATAGGAAATTTATAAAATATTCAATTATGAAAATTTTGACGAGCATTAAGATTGGCTAACCGGCTGGTCTCCAAAAGAGACTAGAAATAGAATAAAATTTAAAAGAAAAGATCTGAGCAGTAATAAATCTTATAATTTAATAAATAATACTGAATGGAGAATTTGAGATTATATTTTCATTTCCTGTTTCTAAGTCATACAAAAATCAATTCCCGTTTGGACAAAAAACGGTTTTCAATATCTCTTCTGTCACTATTTTTATTTAATTCTACATCTTCTTTACTGTTAAATCTTTGAAAAATAACTGTTTGATATTTTTATAGGCTGTAAAGATATTGAACCATGTTTGGAGGACACATTTCTTTTATCATTTTTGAGAGTAGCTAAATTTGATACATCGAAAGCACTTCGAAGAATAAAGAATTTCTACCAACAGCAGGACAAGCTTGTCGATGGCTTCAAGAATATTTCCATGTCTTACCGTAAAGCTAGAAATCTAAAGCATATATCTGTTTCTCCTTACAGACTGAAAGATAATTCTTTACTAGTAATTGGATGTGGAGGTAAGTATGAAATCCATTTACTCTGATTTTCAACATTTCAAAATGTCGGCAGGCTTCTTAATTGAAAATAAAATAATTTGCTTCTGATATTTTATGGAACAAAATCTTTGGCTATGATGTAATATGATGTGATTGCAATAACCAATCATTATTAAATTATTTCCCGATTCATCCATATTGTCAATTAAAATGACCTTAATAGTTTAAAACCATGTAAATTTAATAAAGGCTAAGAATTCCATAATCAGTCATTTTAAGGTATTTCCCGACTCATCCTTATTGCCAATTAAAATTATCTTAATTGATTAAAACCTTGTAAATTTAATGTAGATCAAGAATTCCATAATCAATCATTCTTAATGTATTTCCTAAATTGTCCTTATTTCCAGATTAAAATGATTTCATTAGTTATAAATCATGTAAATTAAATGGAAGATCTAAATCAACATTGAAACCATGCACCAACAGTATTTTTTGACATAATATTTGAGGATCCATCGGAACCTATATCACTCCATGCAATCACTAATTATTTTTTTTTTCAAATAATAACTGTCCTTCGTGACATTGTACTTTTTTCTCTCCTGCTTTTGCTGTATTTATTTATAAAAACCATTTATGGATTATAATGTTCAAATCTAAACATTTTTTCTGAACATTTATTAAGGAGGTATATTTTAATCATCCTTATTGCCAGAAAAATGTATATTTCCTTTTTTAAATCATGTAAAGCAACAGGCGTTCAAGGTTTTAGACACTCATACTGTGACCATCAGATAAAAACAAAACTCACGACGCATTAACTGAACAACAAGGAATAACTAAAAACTCATTTAATAAATGCAACATTAAACAACAAAACAATTTCCAACCAACATACTTACGCAATATTATATTAGAACATAAAACCCTCTACCCAAACTATCCAGCTGTCTACAGAGGTGGAGGAAAAAAAAAACCACTACTCATACAAACCTCTCTCACTGCATCAAATGAATAGTGTAAACAGGGCGTCCCCAATTATGAAAGATTACAGAGGACATGAAAATTTTTATTTGCCGTGATACTCTTCGAAAGATGAGAGACAATGTGCACTGCATGAGTGCAGAAGCTTGAGTGAGTTAGTGATAGTTTCACGGAGCACCCGCTTTGCGTAGTAAGGCTATCTCCACAACCTGACGATGTACAGCACTGGCATCGAAGAATGTCCTTAACTATCAACATTCAGATGGCAAGGGAAGTAGCGTCAGCTTGAGGCAACTGCAAGCAGGAGAGACAATAATTTCAGGTATAAATAATATTATCAGACAGGGTGAGATGGCGAGTGTCAGGACTCCTTGTGTTTGGCTGTTTTGTTGGTGAGGGTATGGAGATATGCTCCCTCGACCGAGATTGTTTAACAGTTCTGGTATATGGTTATTTTATGATTTAAATAGAGGAATTGTTTTATTTCCAAAGTTATGAAGGGGTATATATTTAGGATAATACGTTATAATAAAATGTTTCGTTGTCTTTTAAATTTAACAGATCGTGTGCCTTTGGGTATATTGGTTATTGAATCCTTTTCTATTAGCTGAAGATTATTGAAGAATTTTAATGATAGTTTGGTAATGAATTTTTTCAGGGGAGGGTAATCTAAATAGAGGTACATATTAATATTAGACATGAAATATATCATATTACAGATGCTTCTAACAATATTATTTTGGAGTTTTTGTAGTATCCTTAAATTGGTCTTGGCAGAGTAACCCCACTCAAGGCAGGCCTGTGTTAGTACTGGACGCAAGTAGGCAGTATAAATAAGCATTTTATTATGTTTACTCATTTTTGAGTTTCGAGAGATTAAGGGATAAAATTTACGACTTAAGTACCGAAACTTTTTGGCAACATAAATAAAATTTATGTAGCCAAATTTGTACAAAATTATGTAGCCAATCTTGGAAATCCCATAACTTGGGATTTCCAAGTTTCCTATCTAGAATAACACCTGAATATTTGCATTCGTTAGACCACGGGATAGGCTGATTTTTAATTTTAACAGAGGGTGATTTTTTATAAAGTTATTTTTTATTAAAGATAATGCAACTATTGCATTCTCAGCTTATATATGGTCGCAAACAGCAGTGCCCTCTAGTATGCCAAGTGGCCTGCTCTACTGGATTATTTCTTAACACCATCTGTAATGAAAGTTTTAGAGCTTAGTACAGTGTTTCTCAACCTTTTAGTATTCACGGCCCAATTTTCAATCATAATTTTCATTGCGCCCCCCCCCTCTCCACCGCATACAATAAAATGTATACAATAATAATGTATTTTGAATATTTTGGAGCTAACCCTACACTACAACCTATCTTTAAACTTTACAAATCATCAAGAATACGGAAATCTTTTGACATTTTGCAACCCCGATCTTCAGCATTGAGAAAACAAGAATCCTATGCCTTTTTATTGCTATTTGTCCCGCCATGTCGGCATTCTCACGGTTTTGCGAGAAGTTTCGATTTGTCTGGTCAGCTTAAAAGTTAAGTTAGGAACGTGCGCAGATGTGAACAAACGTTTTCTCAAAAGGAGAAGGAGAAAGTTCTATGACGCCAATTTCAATTCCAGACAATCTCATTCGAGTGGATTCTTCTAACGCTATTGAATCTATTTTGAATGCGTATGTTATATATATTTTTGTGTAATTGCAATTCACCGTATTAAATATCATATTTATGCAGAATCATGGATAAATTTTTAAGCTGGCGTAAGCGAGCATTAGACGATAGACAAGCATCAACAAGTACACAGACGAGCGTGGTTCCGAAAATAAAATCAAGAAAATATTCTCAAGAATACTTAAATTTTGGATTCACTAGTACTGAAGTAAATGAAGAAGAAAGTGCCCTGTGTATCATTTGCTCAAAAATATTGGCGGCAGACAGCATGAAACCTAATAACTTAAACGACATTTGGAAACGCTTCATAGAGAGTACGTAAACCAACCCAGAGAATTCTTCGAATTAAAATTAAAATTATATGAAAAGCAAAAATCATTGTTTAAAAAAACTTTGTCTGTGAATGAAAAAGCTTTAATTGAGTCTTAAAAAGTTTCATATAAAAAGGCCTGATGTAAAAATCCTCACACCATTGGGGAAGAGCTTATTTTGCCAGCTGCA
>JAPMOQ010051899.1:0-13023 GCA_026543055.1 Argiope trifasciata
GGAAGATTATAATAATATATTTATTTACTAATTATTATTGATAAAGCTTATTTCAAATGAGTAACTTCGACACATTTAAAAGATATATTCTTCTAATAATATTTCCCAATAATAATTCATTGACAAAGAACTAGTGTAACTGCAGAAACCTGTTTTACACAAAAAAATGTACGTGACTACATAAATAAAAATTAAATCATGAACAGTTTGAAAAAAAGTCCATCCTTATATATATGATTGCAACTATTGTAGCATTCAAATGAACTGAATGAAAGGTTTCTTCTAGGTATTTTGAGATATCCGCTCAAGATTCATATGAAAAGCGACAGTTAAATCTCAAGCATTCCAAATGTAAACATCTTTTTATTTGAATGTGTTTTCTTTAGGAAAAAAGTCAATAAATAGCTGGGGAACGGTACCCATAGCATAAAACTCACAGTCACTAAACAAACTAAAAAGAAAAGAAAAAAACTGTGGTGTGTCTAACAAAATGTGTAAAGCAGATTCCTTTCGGCATGGTACGTGCTTTACTTCTAGACACATCTGCCCTATGCAATGTACCATCGTGGTTGGTGAAGTTAAAGTACAAAATTTATGAAGCAGAATAAAATGTTTAACTTTCTGTTGCTTCTCTGCTATTATTGTTTGTTTTCTCCTAGTCTTTCTTGAGTCAATGGTTTTTGTGCTATAAGAACCATTCTACTGTTATTTATATATTTGATTGGAGAACACATTATTGTAATAAAAAACTGATGCCTCTATTTGAAAGTTTTGTAACTGTAACTGTAACTGTTAGAGTTTAACTGTTGTTTGATTATTCAGCACTTACCTCAAAATACTTTGATTTAATATTTTATTCCTTTCTTCTGAATACTGTAAACTGAATATACTGTACTATAAACTATATAATATATAATACTATAAACTTTTTGTAATCACCCGGTGCAATAATTCTTGTAATTTTTATGGTTAAGTCAGTATTATGAATTAAAAGAGCCTAATTAATCAGCATTGCAAGACATTCACTGTTTCAAAATACATGATTTCTTTACAAAAAAATTATCACAAAATTATATACTTGAGCAAAGAATTTTATTTCCTTGTTTGGTGTCTTGATATTTCTTTCACATACCTCACACTGCCTATTTCTGAAAATTCCCTTCCGTTTTTTATAGGGTTGAACTGTAATGCAATTAAACTAAACAACAGTATTCATGAAATAAGTAAATATTTTTATGACTAGATGATTGAATTATATATAAATACATGAATTTTTGCACATGACAACTTTATTATATCGAATAAATTGATTTTTCTGAAATAAATATATCTCTCCATTTAAATTTGAAATGACCCTCTAAATTTAGAACTATACATCTTAAAATTTTAAAGCTATGAGCGTGCACATAAATGAAAAAACTACTACTCCATCCTGCCAATAAAGTACGCATATTTATCTGATTGACCGGACCACCAAGGCAACAACCTTGCCCAGAGTTGTAGTTAAATCCTCAGGGCCATCCTTGGTGTCAAACTACAACCTTTTGGGTAAAGTCACGTTATTGGTAGGAGGTAATCGACCCCCACCACTTCTGTACACACCAGGGCGGCAAAAACCAATCACCATATCGAAAGTTTCTCTTCCTCAATTCTGAAGTGTTCTCCTAAAGGGTGAACAAATGAACAGAAGAAAAAGTTTTTGCCAATGTGCACGTTTACATCATAAGAGACGGATAATTTTTTTTAAAAAAAATTCTAAATTCCAAAAAAAGTTGTCATATTTTTTAAAACTTTGTAATTTGTATATTCCTATCACTAACATTTAAAAAAAATTAAGGTATCCGACTATGTTCAAAGGAAATTTTTTGAAAAATTAATATTTTTAAAAAATATTTAAAGCTATGACTTTTTGATGTGTTGTCAATTATTATACAAAATATTATAAATACAATAAAATTATTCTAAAATGGGATATTGTGAGTAATAGGAAAATGTATAGAAAATATTAATGAATTTTTACCAAAACGGCTAACACTCTACACAAAATTGTCATGCAGCAATCCTGTTTTTCTTTGCACCCAAGTTATAGAAAGTAACGATTAATGAAATGAATCAAAATGTAACAAAAATGTTGAGATGCAAAGAAGTGATAGGTAAAAATATTTGTATATGTGCAATTATTTTCCATAAATTCACTACTAAATTTTTATAAAAACACCTGTAAACGAAAAAGTTTTTCCCCGACAATAAAGCTTTTGATTCCTTTCATTGCCCTTATCATTTAAAACACAAGTTGAAATTTTTATGCAAATACCTCTATTAGTTTTTGAGGTACCATGTTAACGGTGAAAAACTTGTATGAAAACTAAAGTTTTGAGAAAATTGAAATTAAAGACACATTTTAGCTGAAAAAATATATGACCCTGAAGAATAGGTCAGGCATTTCATTTCCCAGAAAATATAAACTGTTTTGGAGTGAGGAAAGTATGAACTACAAGAAATAACACTGAAAAAATATTCACCAATGTGGTCGATAACCAGTGTTTTTAAAATAGTCGGATACCTTTATAAGATTCACTTTTTTTGGTTCACCTTTTCTTGACACAATTACATTTAGCTGTCTTCTTTCGAATAACAATTTCCGCTGCTTCATTATTATATTTTTTTCATCTACTTCCCTCTTTTCGCAAGCAGTAGTCGGAAAGGAAGAGCTCTAACACATCCGGAAAGGGTAGAGACGCATTTTACGTACTTGTACAGCCTGTTATAAATAAGAATTTTCCTAGACAAGAATTTTTCCAATCATTTTCTTTTCTCCCCAATCTAGTTTTCAGCTAGGTCATCTTCATACTGTAGCGAAAATTGTTCGTTTTTGCCACGCACACCATGGCTCAGTCGACAAAGCAACGGACTCGTGAACGGTAGGTTATGGGTTCGAATGCAACCTAGGCAGATTGCAATACAAAATGATTTTAGTTCCAATTTGCGTTATGTCAATTATGTATGTTTAATTTTTTGCGAACCTTCAAATTCTGTTATATCCCTAAATCTATATAATTAGTTTCTCGATGAGGGAGAGATAAACAGGAAGCTGAATACTTAGGAGTAATATTAGATGGCAAATTAATTTGGAGAAAGGATTTTTATTATGTTAAGAGCAAGTTCCGAGCCCAGACACTTAAATTTCTCCCCCTAATAGGGTGGAACTCTAAAATGTATAGGAACGTGAAAATGCTTATTAGGACCATTGTCTAGTACTTACATACAGTAAAAGCTCCTAATTCGTGCTTTCTGCATTCGCGGATTAAAAAAATGCGACCCAATTCCTATATTCACGGATAAAAATTTCTTTATTCGCAGATCTAATAAGTACATAGATAATAATAAAAGGATTCCAACAGGTATCCAACTTAATATCATTTGTAAATGCCGTCAAATGGACTAATAAAAAAAGTAAAATAGATCTTATTACAACTTTTCCTTAAGTATGTTGTTAAATGCAAACTGCAAACATAGCCGAAATTATGAATGGAATAGGACGAGATGGGTTCGAACAGATAGAATCAAGTGACATTCAGGAATTGCTTGAATCGCAAGATGAAGATCTGACTGAAACCGAATTGGAGGAAATTTTAAATTCACAGCCCATTGAAGAAGAGGCTTCAACAAGCACTGGAAACGTGACATTTAATTTGAAAAATCTTTGTGAGCTTTTGATTTGTGATCTTTGTGAGCGGCAATTGAGCTTTGCGATTTCTTTATGAACATTGATCCGTCTATGGAACGAAGTCTTATTTTTAAGAGGCAAAGTGCTAATGCGACTGCTGCGTATCAGTCTGAATGGAAGGAGATTTTAAAAACCGCCAAGCAAGAGAAAATGACAAAATTCTTCAAACCATTGCCTAAGCCTTAAGACAATTCATCAAAATGTTCAAAAACTTCAATTAAATGGAGTTTATATATATATATATATATATATATATATATTTGTTTTATTTTGTCACCTAGGAATGTATCCCCTATAATCCCACATAAATGACCATTCCGTATTCATGGTTTCTGTTTTCGCGGCATATTTATGGAACATATACCCAGCGAATAAAGAGCTTTTACTGTATGCATGCCTGGTTTGGGGCCATGCTGCTAAACCAAACCTCCTAATAGTACAAAGATTATACAATCAAATATTACGATCCATATGTAATGCTAGGCGATACATGAGAACCATCGATGTTTGCAAAGCAATCAGGTACAATACCTTTCCAGAAACCATCAAACAGCTAGCTATCAACCAAATTTTATAACAACTTAGACAGCCCCGAAAATGAAGCCCAAATTAGTAAATATACCCACAATATGAAAATACCTTATGTCTTACTTCTTGACTAAATTCCCCCTTGGCTTCTCTCAATTCTCATGCATTGCTCCAACCATCACCCTAAGAAAGTAATTCGATCGGCCCACTCGAAACAATAGCCTAATCTCGCCGTATAAAGTGAATAAACTGCACTCTTTTTGAGTATTTCGCAGCTCCATGGAGTGATTTCACCTAAACATGTGCCCCGGCTGAAGGACTGATTGCCAATGAAGGACAACCTACTATCTTACCGTCAGGAGAAAAACCCTAGTAACCCTAAAAGTAGGGGTCAATCGGTTTGAAAACGGGATGTCCTATTACAATTTGGGGGTATTTCCTTTGGTGCTTTCCTTTTTCCTTAAGTATTCCCTTTGGTGCCAAAAGAACCGGTATCATTATAATTAGAAGAATCTCCGGTTATTTATTCAGTTAGTAATAGATGCCAGCTAACTAATTTTGAGAAATGTTTTAATTTATTAAAATTCTTTGGAAACATCTGTTCTTCAATAATTTGTGGATGTTACGTTATGTGTAATGTATCTGTAAGAAGTGCTACGGAGGACTGGGTAAATAATTTTAGGGTGTATGATAAATACTTCGTTAGTTCTCAAAAGAATATGAAAGGAATAAATATATTTAATGTTGCTTGTTTATTGATTTATTTATATTTAAATTCTTTTGCTGAATTTCGTGTTTTTATGTTTTGTTTATATCAAACAGTAACAGATTTATTATGAACCAAACAGTTCTAAATTAACTTCTTTTTTTCTGAGCCTAAATTTATTTTTTGAAACTATCGTTTACAGCTTATTCAAAATTCATAAATTCTTGTGTAAAACGGAGGCGGGGGATTTAGTTTTAAAAGTAAATTTTCACCCTTAAAGACACATGAATATTCGAGAAAATATGAAACTATTTTGTTATTATCCAATGGTTTTTATTTAACTGAAGGCAGTCTCAGGTCTTAAAAAAACCAATACAAAAGCAGTTGAAGAAATATCGTTGAAGGCTTTCGTATAAAAGACATTATTTTAAAGCTTAAATAAAATGGAATTTCTATGTTTATTTATAATTTAATTTTATTTAACTGTCATATAAATACATCTGTACAAACACAAGCGAAAAGGATTTCTCGCCTAATAAAGTTCACTTAGCCGAAGTTATGTTAGATTAGTAATGTTGTGGCCTGCTTTACTCCTCTTTCCCTCCTCACTTAGACTCCTCTGCTTACGGCAACCATGTTCAGGGTTTTTTCATGATGGTAGGAAAGTACTCTCCCTCTCCACACCTACGTCTCTGGATCTGAGTACAACTAATCCAGTAGTCACAACAGCAAATTGAAACATTGTTGCCAGGCCTTCCCCAAACAAAGTTTTGAAGATAACCTTGTTTCGCAAGATAGGGGATTCGTAAAAACATCTCACGTACTTTTGAAAGTATGCCGTTTTGAAAGAAAGAAAAGCGATACTTTCCTCAAGAAATAAAAAGAATATATAATTTATACTTTCTGTTATTTTTTCCGCATCAATATTTCCAAATAGATAACAGGTGAATGCAAACAATTGGCTCTAGTCTGGTAATTTTTTGAAAGCATCCCTCAAATTCGAATTGAAGTTTTATTGTTTCTTCATAATATTGTTACGAACGTGTAGTTTTGCTTTCCCGCTCTGTTACTGTCATCGTAAGAAAGAGAAATTGACATTAATATGTATTGAATAGTGAACGAGTGTGACGTCAGAGGACCTAAGGCTTGGCAATCATTTGGCGACAAAACGGAAAGCACCTGAAACATCGAGAATTTTTCCGATCCATCCACTAGGAGCCGAGATCCAGCTAGAATGCTCCTGATTGTTCCAGAAGATGTAGCCCCGCCACCCACCGGCATATAAAGGGCCAGCCATCTGAATGGAGGACTATTGTGTGGCCTATTCCGACGAAGCCTGTTTCGTAGCCCGTTGTGTCGTCGTAGGGAACGGAGCTGTCCCGAACTCAGGAGTAGTCCCGTTATGCGAAGTAGTGAGTCGACAGCAAAGGCAAGAAGAGAAAGAGGAATAGTTTCAGTCTGTTCTGGAGAGACCTACGTGGTGTAAAGTGAATCCCTTAAAGATTCCCTCTCCGGCTGAATCCTGTCTAGCCGCTCTGTGAGCTGTGGACATTGTCATTACAGAATTTCTGCCTGTGGACTATTATCTGCAGTGTGTTGTCCTGTGTGTTCGTCTCGGCTGTAAATAGTCATCTCAACTATACATAGTTGTTGTGAATATTTTCCGTCTTTGTGCTGTCTTGTCTTCTTTCTGTAAATAAACGTCTGTGTTGTGCCGTCTATTGATTGACTGATCATTGTGTGTGCTCATCTCATATCTAACACCATACACACCCACTATACAGGTGAAGAAACCGACGGATTCTGAGGGTTAGTATAGGAAAATCCGTAACAATATTTATCGCTGTTTAGTATATCTCCGTTTTTAAACAGCTTGTCAGAATTTTTTTTGTCTGTGTTACTTTTGTTGTTAAAAGCGGTCACCCCGAATTATCTTGATTGTTTACTAATCAATCGTGACCAATTTAATGCTCCCTCCTGGTTTATACAATCTATCTATACAGAATCTTTACACATTTGGTACCCTTTTCTGGTATATAGGATAGTATAAATCAATTAGGATTTAAATGTTTGAAAAATAGGATTAATTAATCCTAACCTATCCTACTGTTTGAAAATTAGGATAGGTTTGGATTCTAATGTTTGAAAAATATTTCATCTATACATCGATTGATAAAAATTCTGCACTTATCGATCGCCACCAACTTAATGCTCACTCCTGGTATATACAATCTATCTTTACAGAATCTTTACACATTTGGTACCCTTTTTGGTATATAGGCTAGTATAATTATAATAATATAATAGGGTTAGTGTAAATATAGGTTAGTATAAATATAATAGTATAATAAGCTAGTGTAAATATAGGTTAGTATAAATATTTATACAAGGCCAATTTTTTTTCCCAAATCCATTGGTTAGGATTATAATGTTTGAAAAATATTTCTTCTATTCATCGATTGATAAATATTCTGCACTTTTCTTTTATGTAAACTGGTACATCCCTTTTGTCAGTAAATAATTATTTTTTCGTATCCTAGAAGAAGTTTTAGGTTATATCTTTTATTCTTCCTTCGGATAAATGGAGTCCTTGTGGCCTGGTGGAGTGACTCGGCTTCATAGCCGGAAGGCTTCAAGTTCGTGACCCGATTCCAACAAAGAACTTTCGTGTACGCAGGCTTGCCACACGTTAAATTCATAGAGACGCTTTCCCACTAGTGTGGTGTGAAAGCTTGGAGAAGGAGAGTTATATCTCAGGTGCCGTCCTCGTCATCTACCATCATTCAAAATTATGAAGTCCGTCCCAAAATAGCCCAGTATGTTGCTATAAAGCGAGGCTTTCATAAACAAAAATAATTATTCAGATAGATGTATAATATGTCCTTTTTTGTATAACTTAGAGTCATCCATTGATTAATTAATTGATATTTCAGACTTGATGAAACTAATTATTATTTTCAATGTCTAAAGTTCAATGTAATAATTATCGAAGTAAAGAAAAAAAAATAAGTAAATCTGCTGATGATCTAAGAAAATCTGATGCAGTCAATTTATTTATAGAAGAAAAGGAATTTATAATTCAGCTAATTTTTGCTACTTCAAGAGGTAAAATATATAGAAAGTTAAAGGATGACTGAAATATAACAAAATTAATACGATAATACTTTTATTTCTCACCTAAAACGCCAACAATGTTTATGCGCTAATTTCATCGCACTGAAATTTTTCATCAAGAATTTGTTTTTTGGACTACACTTATGAGAATCGCTTACTGTTAATTTTAAACTACATATGTAGAAATTAAAGATATCGTCAATTGAATTTTTAGGTATATCCTAGATTAGCCGAGCTATGCGCCATTTCTTCTTACAGAAAAACATAATAATTTCGAAATAAAATTATATAACATTTAGAATGGTAATCAGTCAATGTTTTTATATAATACTTAGTTTAGTAATATTCACGTTCTGTTTTAAAGCAACATTATGGCTATTTGGGGGACTTACCTCGTAATTTTGAACCATGATCAGATGACGTCATCATTCATCAATTTATTTTGATCAATATATAGTTATCAATTTATTTTGATCAATATATAGTTATCAATTTATATTGATCAAGATATATTAATCAATTTGTATTGATCAATATATAGTTATCAATTTATATTGATCAATATATAGTTATCAATTTATATTGATCAATATATATTAATCAATTTGTATTGATCAATATATAGTTATCAATTTATATTGATCAATATATATTCATCAATTTGTATTGATCAATATCTATTCATCAATTTATATTGACACCTGAACAGATACCCCCCTCACCACACCAGTGGGAGGTCGTTTGGCCTCGTCGGGTTTAATATGCACCAAACCCACTTACACAGCGGTTCTTCGGTGAAATCGGGCCTTGAACCGGCAAACCGAAGTCAAGTCCTTACCACCAGGCCAACGTATCACAGGTCCATATACAAGATATTTCTTCGTCGGAATCGGGTATCGAATCAGGAACCCTCTGGTTCCGAAGTCGAGACCTTACCATCTGTCAAATATTAATTTAAATTGGCACTCAACTATAGATAAGCTAAATTAAACTAAGCTACCCACTTAATATGTATCATATCATATTATAAAGCTGAATTTTACATCCATTGGTTAGCATTTCTGAAAAAAAAATTCTTACAGCTTCAAAATATATCATCTAAGTTTTTACTTACTGAATGACTTTTTCTGTCCCTAGCAGCACACAAATACTGGACAATAATGTTTAGCGCAGCATAGCCAAATATGGTTTTTGCGCCAGAAAACTCAGTCAACCAACTTACAATATTTTTTTAAATTGATGAATATATATTGAGCAATATATATTCATCAATTTATATTGATCAATATATAGTTATCAATTTATATTAATCAATATATATTTATCAATTTGTAATGTTCAATATCTATTCATCAATTTATATTGATCAATATATATTCATCAATTTATATTGATTAATATATATTTACCAATTTATAATGATCAATATATATTCATCAATTTATAATGATCAATATATATTCATCAATTTATCTTGATCAATATATATTCATCAATTTATATTTATTAATATATATTTATTTTATATGACATTGATTAAAATAGCTAAATTGTAGAATGTTGTAGAATATTGATTAATATCATAATATCGAACAATATATTTTGGTTTATTAATTAATATCAAATAACATCGCCAAATAGTGTGAAGAGGACAGTGCTAATAGGGTATTATTTAAATTTAGCCCTATTCGAAATTATTAGTACTATTAATGAGTAGACTTTGTCATGTCAGAAACAGAAAAATCTACTATCTAGTTTTGATTATTCATATGCCATCTATATTCAAATCACCCATCCTCGATTAAAGTGCACAAACTTCCTGAAAATATTGTGACAGTCCAAGAAGTGAAATGATGTCATATCCTTTGGCTTATTTCCTTTCTAATTTCCTTTGTAAAAGAAGAAATAAATCATTCGTTTTTAACTTGTGTGTAGAAACCATGAGTTTCATTAAAGAAAAACGTAAGTACGAAGTTCGCGGTATTTGCAAATAAAAATTTCTATGCTTTTTTTATTTTGAGAAATAATCATGATTAGATTTAGAGTTCCTAATTTTGTAAGTATTTGAAAATACCGAATATACTTCTAATATATGAGTTTAGGGGATTATTTTCTATAAGAATTATTTGCTTTTTATAATTCTTAAATCGATCTAATTTTTTAATTGCATTATTATTTTTTTTAATTTTAAATTTATTGAAAGAAAATGTAAAAAATAAAATCTTGAGAAGTTGTTTTACTTTTTTCTTTTATAAGATAAAGTTGTAATGTGTTTGGATTTTAGAGTTTATAATTTTGTAAATTTTTGAAAACATTGAGTGTTTTTATAATATAATAGTTTAAAGGATTATTTTTTTCTAAGAAAGTTTTTTATTTTTCAGGGTTCTTAAATATTTTTGTTGTGCTTTTTAAATTGCATTTTAATCTTTTTTAAGTTTAAATTTATTGTGCAAAATACTCCTATTTTTGTTAATGCCATGTCACATATAATTTTCTAGACGTTCTGCAATGTTTATAACACAGTCTTTAAACAAGCAAACAAAAAAATAGCAACTCGAAATTTCTAAGTTATTAGACAGAATGTGTAGAGCATTTGAAAATACTCCTTAAAAACTAATTCCTGTCATTTTGTTTAATTTAATGGTAGCCTACTACTTTAATTTTAGTTACATATTTAAAGTTTACATTAATTATTCTTAAATCGTGTGATACAAATAAAATGTTTCCAATCAATTAAAATTTGAAATTAATTGCTCATCTTGATTTCTGATTACCCTGTTATTATTAATGAATATTCTTAAATGATTGAAATTACATGATACAAAAAAATGTTACTAATCAATTAAAATTTGAAATTAATTGCGCATCTTCATTTCTGATTACCCCGTTGTTATTAATGTATATTCTTAAATGATTGGAATTGCGTGATACAAATAAAATGTTACTAATCAATTAAAATTTGAAATTAATTGTGCATCTTGATTTCTAATTACCCCGTTATTATTAATGAATATTCTTAAATGATTGAAATTGCGTGATACAAATAAAATGATACGGATCAATTAAAATTGAAGATTAATTGCGCATCTTGATTTCTGATTACCCCTTTATTATTAATGAATATTCTTAAATGATTGAAATCACGTGATACAAATATATTAGGAATCAATTAAAATTTGAAATCGATTCCTCATCTTGATTTCTAATTATCCCGTTATGTTTATAATAGTTCCTGTAAATTTTAAATAGTGTATTTTTAATGTTTTATTTTCTTTGGTAGTATATTTCATATATTTTAATAATAAATTTTAATTAATTAATCAAGGTTTTTTATTAATTTTTAAAAAAATTGTCTAATTTATTAAATATTGATTTAAAAATGCATTAGTTCTCGTCAACATTTGTTAAAAACAGTATGATTAAGAATGTTAAGTTTTTAAAAAGCAAAAGGTCGCATAATTAATGTACGATTTCAATTTTCAATCAATCGTATAGTTAAATGTTCACAACATTATCAATAAAACCATTTGCTTAGAGCTTAGAGTTAGTAAAAACGGATCGTTAAGCGATAGAACAAATTTTTAAAAGAGGTAAATAAACTTTTTTTTCTAATTTTTGTGAAAAGAAACCGTGTGTTTCAATTTTTAAGACAGGTAAAGAAACTTTTCTTATTTTTTTTAAAAAACAACCGTGTGTTTCAGTTTTTAAGAGGGGTAAAGAAACTTTTTTTTTCTAATTTTTATAAAAAAAACCGTGTGTTTCAGTTTTAAAGAGAGGTAAAGAAACTTTTTTTTTCTAATTTTTGTAAAAAGAAACCGAGTGTTTCAGTTTTTAGGAGATGTAAAGAAACTTTTTTTCTACTTTTTGTAAAAAGAAACCCAGTGTTTCAGTTTTCAAGAGAGGTAAAGAAACTTTTTTTTCTAATTTTTCTGAAAATAAACCGAGTGTTTCAGTTTTTAGGAGAGGTAAAGAAACTTTTTTTCTAATTTTTGTAAAAAGAAACCGGGTGTTTCAGTTTTCTGAGATATTAAACTCGACTGGTCTTGAGATGGAGAGAGTTAAATGTGTTTTAGAAATTTTCTAAGTCATGCAGATATTAACTGAAGACTTTTTGTTTCAGGCAAATACTTGAATATGAAGATGACGAAAAAACGAAATGATTATTGTTGCAAAAATAGTTACATCACCGTGAACGATATTCCAAACTGGAGTAAATATTCAAAATATATAAAAACCACACAACCTTACAAAGGTATGAAACATAGTTGTTGTTTTAATGATATTATCATATAGGAACATGAATCTGTTTTCGTTAGAAGGTTTTGAATAATTAAAGGCAAACAAATAATTGAAGCTCGAAATTGCGTAGGCAATGAATAAAGCATAAACGTCTAAATTCATCAACATATTTTAATTGCATATATTTTTTCGTACTTTTACTAGTATTACATTATTATTATGTATGTTTCTTTGAAAGCAGATGAGTTTTTTATAGGTTGATGTAGAACTATGACATCATAGTTGTTATTTCATGGAATGTAATATTTTGGAGGAAATTAAACAATTTAATTTCTATAATATGTTTGAAAAAATTCACTTGCCTTTAATGACAGTTTTGATAAAAGTGAATTTAATTTCCCTTATTGGGAAATATCACTCCTTCATTCTTAACAAGAAAACATTGAAAGTTTTGAATCCTGCTCTAAGATTAATCCATTATGAAACTATTTTATTGTCTTATTGTCTCAGAAATTAGAAAAAAGCAATTTCTGTTTTCAAAAATATTGTTTCATAAAAAAAATCTATATAAATTAATTGTTTAATAATTTTATAGGCTAATTTATCATTTGAAATATATATATATATACATATACATACATACATACATACATACATACATACATATATATATATATATATATATATATATATATATATATATATATAT
>JAPMOQ010051905.1:0-13044 GCA_026543055.1 Argiope trifasciata
ACTTCATTTGTCTGTCTAGAGAACTGTTTGTCATGGGACAAACCAAGCGAATCAAATATCTCATTTAGAAATAATTTCTGGTGAAGCAAGTAATGGCTTGTTTATAAATAACTAGTGGCGAACTTAATCAAAAGCCCATTTGTTGAGAAGTATTTAAAACAATGATAAATGATTTGTCATAAACAATTAAGGATTTATGGCGTTTAGATCTGAATAATAAAAAATTAATCAAAAATGCCACCACTAAAACTTTTCTTAAATCATTTGTTTGATGCGCAAGAATTTTTATTAATCTCTCATATATGCATTATAGAGAAAGTATAATAATCGTCAAAGAATTCGATCTCGAGAATTCGAAGAATCACCCGATTTCAAAAATAGCATTTTTAAAATATCCGATTGTCTGTCTTTGGCAAAAATAACTGAAACATGTTATTAGCAAGAAGGATGAAATATAGTTTACGTTTTTTGCACTAAATTCGTAGATTTTTTGCAAATTTTGAGTAAATTCCTCTCAAAGGAAGTTCATCTGTTCGAATAGAAGTTTACATGATAATTACAATATATAACGATCTAGACAGATAATTTCAGGACAAAGATTCAACATCTATGTTGTAAACTGCTATCAAATTTTGAGACTAATTTAACTACAAGTTGATTTCTGTCTATATGTATTTTCAAAAGCATGCAAACGCAATAATTTGAAAACGTACTGACTTAAATCTAACAAATTAGATACAAAATTTTCTGACTATAACTGGAGCTTTGTGTCAAATCTTTTTCAATTTGTTAAGAAAAAAAATTCGATTTCCGTATACTATTAACAGTATGCCAACGATTAGTTGCTAAATCATCATGCCTAGTATCGCACAATAGATACAATAAAAATATTAAGGTGTAAGTACACATTAGAAGCTTTTTTAAAAAAATTTTAACTTTAAAAATCCAATTTTTTCATAGTAGCTCATTAATATTTGAAACTAATTTCAATGAGAAAAAAACCCATATCACAGTAGTTATTAATTAATTGATATTTAATAAGTTCATTAGAATATTTTTTGAAACATGATACCTTAAATTCTTATTTGTACAGACACACAATTATAGTAAGAAATTATGCATAATATTAGTCTTTATGTTGTTCGATTTCATCAAGTCATAAAAATATGAAGTTTTTAACAATCTTTTCATCATCAATGCATGAAAAAGCAATATTCATTTCTGTAATTTTAGCTTTTAAATAGCTATTAAAAGTTTATTTCTTTAAATATAACTTTGATCCAGATACACAACACCCACTGCTTCCCACAGATTTTTTTGATACATAAATAATTGTATTCGGATAATTTCTTGTTGAGTTGAGATTGTTTGAATGAAGCAACATAGTAGAAAAATATCATTCTTCATAAAATAAGTTTTAAAGAAAACTGAAACTAGAGTTATTAGTGAAAGTATCTCAAGGCAAATTCTTAGAACTCGAGAAATATTCCGAATATTGACAACATCTTGGTACCGTTTAAAAGCTAAATGATCAGAGAACATTTTGAAGTAGTTAAAAAATATTTGATACTTTGAACGAGTTTCGAAATTTTAAATGTATACATAGATCTTAAATTCGTGCCAAAGGTTAATATTGTATAATTTCAAGACGAATGCTGTGTAATAAGTTTTGACATAAAATTATCAGAGAGATGCAGGAAAGTATTGAGGACATTACTCCCACTGGTTATATATAGCAAACCGAGACAGCTCTGCTCCATTTTTAAGCTGTTTTGGGAATTAGCAATGTATTAGAATAGTTCTCCTACGTTCTGCCATAGGAACATCTTTTCCAGGATTTTGGGGTCCCGGTTCGGGCATAGCTGTTCTCCTGTGTTCTCTTTGTGAGGTGTGTGAATATGCCCCCCCCCCCAGTAAAAAGAGGCTATGTAAGCGAATGTGACGTATGAAGTAGCGACTCCATACTCATGACCCTTGTTGGATTGCTCTAAAAACGAGAGACGTTCTTCAGTAGAAGACACAAGAAGATGTTTATTTACATAACTGCAAAGAGGAAAAATATTTATAGAATACAAATACACGCAATGCAATGAAGACTAGCATGCATTTCTGCACACAGCAATACTCCACAGCAGACAGTAGCCCACAATAACAACAGTAGTCCAAACACAGAAATTATGTTGTTACAACGTCCACAGTACACAAAGCAGCCAGCAGGAATGGGAATATTTGAGGAATTCTGTCTAAGTTCACAAAGGTATCTCCAAACGGCTGAAACTACTCCTCTGTTTCTTCTTGCTTTCACTTCACTTGCTTTCACTTCTTTTCACAATGGGACTACTTCTCAGTTCAAAATAGTTCTGTTCATGACGACGACCATTCAACGGGCTAGAACACACGACACAGGCTTTGACAAAATACGACACACAGCAATTAAGCACTCCTTCGTTGCTTCGTTATTCTCCCGGTGACTCCTTCGCTCAGGACTGCTGTCCACGACCAATCCAGGACCATTCGATTGATCATCACTCCAGCTCCACTTATCGGCGCAATAAAGAAAACTTCACGCGCAAATATCAAGAACTGTGGTATGCATATGCAACGCATTTCTTTCTTTAAATATGATTTTAAACAACGATTCAAAACTCATTTTCTCCGAAAAAAGGAGATCCAACCTTGGCCGAATCAGATTAAATGACAAAAAGCCTCATTTATTGCGCTATATGGGAACTGCAGAGAAAAGAAACTTTCGTTTAGCCAATATCAGAGAAATATTGTTCACAATTATGGAAGGGCGCTGTAGGGGGTGAGGTTGGCTCGGAATAGAACCAGGGATCTTTGAATCTAAAGGCCAGTAACATAACCACAGGGCAAAAGCATGCTCATGTCCCGTAGCTGTTATCTGTCTTTTTAAGATATCACCACAGACTCACCCTCCAGAGAGTTGACGAACGATATGCGTTGTTGTTGAGTGGTGATGAATTGGTTTATTGAGTGAAAGGTTGCTGAGTGTAGCTGTTGCGTCTAATGCGCCGTAACCATCTTTGTTTGGCAAGCGGAGAACTTTTTTGTCACACCAGCGTTATGGCGAGCGTGAGTGAATTGTTGCGTCAAGTGAGTCTGACGAATTTGGTTGCGGGTATATGGCGCCACATCAGTTGAGGGAAGGTTGAAGGTTCATTGTCCGAGGTCACCATTGTAGAAAGGTGAAATGTGCTCTCGAAATAGAACCCGGGAGCTTTTGATTAGAAGGCCAGTAACATAACCACAGGGCAAAAAACATGCTCATGCCCCGTAGATGTTATATGTCTTATTAAGATATCACCACAGCGCTCTTCTGTTGAGCCAAATAATCGCTTCTCTTTAAATTCCACTGCAATTGAATTACAGAGAAAGAATGAAATTCTAGAAGAGCGAAGTGATCTCCCAGCCAGTATAGTTTACAATAAAACATTATGAAGCAAGTCCAGTTTTATTTTGTCAGATTTTACAGAGTTAATAAACAAATGTTGATCTGATGTTGCAATGATTTATTTGTATATTTTAAAATTTTAAAACTCCTTTTCTATTGTATGTCTTTAGTGAATCATTGTGTCTATGAACATATCATAGCTTTTACCTTTTTAACAGTCTAAATATTTCTGAATGTGTGCTTTAAAAATGGTTTTGTTGTTATTTTTGGTGATTTCCAAATATACTTTTATATTTGTTTGATATTGCGTGTGTTTCCCATGACATATCTGGTGGAGGTGAGATTTAACTTTAAAGCTGATTTTCCCTCTTTGATGTTATGCCACGCTCAACTTTATACGGGTAATGTTAGTTCATTTATATATATGCGCGATAACTCATTAATAAAAACTATGTGAGTAATAAAATTCGGTATTTAATCATGTAAATAATAATTTTGACCTAGATGTATTGAATTTGGAATTCATTCCAACAGTAAGGGAGTGCTCAAGATGCATAACAATTAATACAAAAAGCATAACAAGATGCTCCATTATAGTACAAAAATCAAAATCCGCCATAGTATGTCACTTTATGAGAAAAATAAAGGTATTTGGTGATTCTTATATGTTTTATTTCCAATTCCGATGTTAATACAAGTTTGAAAATCCATAACCAAGTTTGGTCAAGTTCTACAATCTTCAAAACTGTGGAGTTTCTTATTTCTGTTTAGTTTTGCTGTATTAACTTGCTGCATGAAAATATCTCAAGATTCTATAATAACTTCAAAATTCTGACACTTCTCTAAGTATCTGAACCTCAGAACAGCAACTGCAGACTTTTAGTCCCTAATATTAATGTGAACTAGGATTGTATAAACAGCGAATATTTGTTGAAATAGAATTCGGACCTGGAAAACTTCTACCGGAAACTCAATATTTCCCAAATAATTATTGTGATCAAAGATATTTCATTTGGATTCAATAGTATATGAAATATATAGGGTAGAGCATTCAAAGATGTTTATACTATTCATTTGAAAATTCTTCTCTTTTTTTACAAATTAAAGTAAATAATATGAAAAGTATATTCTCTTTCAATATTCCAGAGTAATACAATGAAGTTAATACTATAAAAGAAAAATGTACCAGAGTAAAACTTAAATTCAGTTGTGTATAGATGATAGCAATTTTTCCTTGCCTTCAAGATATATTGTTACATTGTATAATGTTTAGTTTAGTTTAGTTATACTATCGTCACATTTTAAAGCAATACGAGGGCTATTTTGGGACGGACAGCATCTGAACTGGCACGCTCCTCTCCACACCACACCAGTGGGAGGCTTGTGACGTGACAGATTTAACTTGCAAGAGACCCCCTCACACGACGGGTTTTTGGTGGAATCGAGTCTCCTAGCTAAAACCCTCCGGTTACGAAGCCGAAATCTTACCACCAGGCCACCATGGCCTATATTGTATAAAAGCAACTCGTTTCAGAATATTGCTGAATTTGAATTCTAACTTATGAAGAATCTGAACTCAAGTTTATAAACCAATTGGTTAATTTCATTGATATGTTCCAAATAACTTTTTTTTTCTATTATGCATACATTTGTATTTTCAGGTTCTAAATGGTTCTAGTGAATAAATATACATTATTTTTGAAATTGTATTATTATTCTTAGAAAATGTTTTAAACATCTTTAAATTTATATCTATTTTGGAATTGTCATATCATGCTAGAACTCCTTTGATATTTTATTGTCATTGCCGGATTTGACTATTTTAGTTTTTGCTCTCTGAGCGCAATGAATTTTATATACATAAATTTACCAGTAGTAAATGCATCCAGAAAGTATCATCATCTTAATGAAAACAAAAATGAAAATTTTATTTCAAATTAATGTGAACAAAAGAGCCAGTTACAGATATGGTGAAGCAACAAGATTTTACGAAAATAAGCAACAATAAAATTGTTATTAAAATAAACAACAACAAAGTTGCATTAAAATAAGTATCAACAACATTTTATAAAAGTAAACAGCAACAAAAGCGGTTTTGCAAAAATTGAAGCATTGTAACAAAATGCTTTAATTTTTTTAAAAATTTTTGAAATAAGGAGGTGCATCACATAATAAAACTAAAAAGCCCCTTTTAAAAATTTTGAAGTGGAGTAGCATTCCTTTTTCTGCAAAATGTTACATCAATATTAATGTGAAACACATCCATTTATATATTTATAATAATGCAAATGAAAATTCTTATATTTTGAAAATTACTTTTTTCAAAGTGAAGTGAATTTAGGAAGTGAAAACAAAAGTGGAAATATATACTGATAAATCATTACTATAAAGAGCCTTTTTAAAAATTTCAACGGGACGTAAAATTTATTTCCGTCTAAAATTCACATCAACAATAATGGAAAATAAGTTAAAATTTAGATTTATTACGGAACAAATGAAAATGCTAGTCAAATTTTGACAACTTTTTCTAAGTGAAGTTTTCCTTCCAAGAAGTAAATACAGAACTGTAAATACAACCTAGAATGCATGCTAGTAAATACAGGAATAACATATTTAAAAAAAAGTAAAACAGCATAAAATTAATTTTACTGCTAATATTCACATCAGCAGTAGCTGACATTTTCTATTTATTACCATGCAAATGAAAATTCTAATTACATTTTGAAAATCCTTTCGAATTATTACTACTCAAATGAAAATTATAGTTACATTTTAAAAGTTATTTCTTTCGATTTATTACGTTGCAAAATAAAAATTCCAATTACATTTCGAAAGTCCTTTCTTTCGATTTATTACGTTGCTAACAAAAATTCTAATTACATTTTGAAAATCCTTTCTAATGTAAGGAAGGATTCCTAATGTAAAAATCCTAAGTAAGCAAAAATGAACTTACCTGGAAGTGTGGATGTTTACCACTCAAAAAGTAAATACATACCAAATAGGCCTCAACAGATACAAATAGCCCTATGAGCAAATGTCCTGCCCTGCAAAAAGATACATTCTTCGAATTCTTAAGATTTTTGTAGGACTAAGATTTTAAGTATAATATTTGAATCGCACATTCGTCTACAAAATGCTAACTAAATAATATTATTATATTAAGAAAACTAAATCACAGTTTTATTGAACTATATGATTTGAATAGCTTTGTAAAATAACTTTAGTTAGCTATTACTTTAACAGCTTTCTTCAAAAATGTAAAAAGTACATCAAAATATATGTTTGGTGCGTTACAAAATAACAATAAATTTCCTATTGAAATGTAAACTTTGCTGTTTATTTTATTTCTAGTATATACTTTATTTTTTCAGAATAGGGAGAGGTAAATTTTGTTCAGATTTTCCATATCTCTGTGAACCTCCACACAACCTAACGACTTTTTGTTTGAGGCATTCTTATATGTATAAAGACAGCGCAACAAACATCGTGGTAAATATTTTTAATTGTTACTAATCAATTTACACATTTTTGGAAATGCTTTCTTTAATTTATTATAAATTGTTTTAATGGTAACCGATTTAATTTACGAGAAAATCTTCTGCAAATAGGATGGTAAATAACAATGCTTTATCCCACAATAAAGTCTAAAAATACTGTAGACAAATCATACGCATAAATAGAGTTCGCAAAAAACAGTTATATTCTAAAGGAAAATCCTTATTAAACAAGTTCAATAGCAGAAATCATACAGAGTAAATTCAACGGTCGAATGACAGAACTCTCTTTACACTTTTATTTTATTACCCCTAAAATGCTTCTATAAATTTGATCATAACTGGAGTTTCATCATCTGAGTTTTTTATAAAGAATTTCTATCAGCCTCCAAAGATCTTCCAATCAGAAGACTGAAGAATGCTCATCAATTATGAAATTACACCACCTTGAAAATTAGGAAATTGATGAACAATATTGTAACTTTTCCCATTCATGATAAGTGGCATTTCCAGCCAGCTATATCAATAGTTAAATGCCTCCAGATTAGCAAACGGGAGATCTTCTTCTCGTGAGTGGCCATCGCATCTGGGCATTAGTGATGTCTAGGAGTCTCTAACCATCCAGATATTGAATTTTTAAGTTTGTGAAAAGACTATCATTAACACATGTACAAGAACGGTCAGTTACGAAGACGCATCGTTAATGAATATTCCCATGATCGACTGATGCCACAGAGGGGGATATTTTGCTGAGCAACTACTGGGCGAGGGAGAGCTCAAGTGGATCAAGGCGAAATAAGAGTATGAGATCTGACACAGATAAAATGCTGTTTTTTTTTTTTTCTTTTTTTAAAGGAGAGTTGAAAAATTTCTTGGATGGTGGGCTGGTGAATTACTTTTCACCTTGGTGTAGCCGAGTTAACTAAAAACCTGTAAGTTTCTTGTCGTGTTATTTCACCGAATTGATGGAGAACTCTTTCTACGATAAACTTTCAATTTTCGACTGATCTGTAAATATTATCAACTTCTAAATGGTATAAATATGAAGTATTTTAACCTGAATTAGAAACAGTTGTTCTGGTGCAAATATATGACTATAAATAAACGAATTGTCTGAAATTCTACTCTCTCAATGGATCGGTCAGAATCAAGACATTACAATATGTTTTTAATTCGTTGCAAGGATTGATTGGACGTCTATTGAGATTGGCATCTTATAGGTTGTGATCCCGAACTCCGCTCTCAAAATACCATTCATGTATATTGTAACTGGTACATGTATAAATCTGTCCCAGCCACAAAGTCCTTCAAGTTGAGATAATGTCGCTGGGAGTAATGGACCAGAGATGACCGTTCTATAATTCAGATTAAAATTGTACTTGATACACATATTGTTGCTGGTACATGTATAAATCTGTCGTAGCCCCCAAGTTCTTCAATCGAGACAATACCGCTGGGTGTTATGGACTAGAGGTGACTGTTCTATGATTCAGATAAAAATTGTAGCTGATATGTATATTGTTGCTGGTACATGTATAAATCTACCATAGCCAGAAAGTCCTTCAATCGACACAACACAGCTGGGAGTAATGGCCTAAAGGTGACCATTTTCTGACTCGGATCAAAATTACGTTCTATCAATGAGTGATCTTAAAGTATGAATGAAGTCTAACTCGTGAAAAGTGCTGTGACGCCTAAATGACTATGATGTACTCTTGTCGTCATATGACGCTAATGAAATGAAAGGCGCTAAAATTCGTCTTAAATCGCTGATCTCGTCATCGTTGTGTCTATTACAAGTGCCATACGTAACAAGAACAATAATTTTAATAGAACTATGTTGCCATTATTCTATGTTGCCATTACGAACTTACATGATCACATTGAAAATAACACGGTTTTATGTCAGACAATCATGAAAATAAAGTTATTTTCATACAGTTTAGCTCAGATAAAATGTAACTATAGTTCTCAAGTAACTTACTTGTCTTAAAAGTGATAACTGATCAAAAATAATAGATAAAAAAATACATCGTGGAGAAGCTAAATTCTTGAATATAATTCAAGCAATGCCCTGGCCTAGGCAGATTCCATTCGAGAAACTTGACGAGACTGAGAAAGAGCATGAAGTAACAGACGATACTTGACATGCAAAGTACCCTCAAGAGGCAAAGCATATTGTTTCAGAAAAGAAAGTCAACATGATAATTGGATGTCTTTTGACATCAAACATTACTAAAAAAATTAAAGTCTTTAAATCTATTAAGGACATTTTGCTAAAGGTCATGTCTTTAATCCTCTTCTAATTTAAAAAAATGTATATTAAATATATATAGCGCATTCTTAAGGTTAAACAATTCTTAAAGAGAAAAAAAAAGGTCTAAAATGAATGTTTATATCACTATATAATCATTGATGATATTAATTCGGATGCTTTTAATTTAATAAAGAAAAAAATATTTATATTTATATTTGGATCCGAAATACTAATGATTTACTAAATTTATGTAAATAGGAAATTAAATGGATCTAAGAATAAAAAATTTTAAACACTGCCGAAATTGAATTTATGGAGTTTTTTTAATTCCAAGGGAATATTTTTTCTCCTATTCTAATTCCAATGGAATTAAAATTAAAATAATACTTATTGCAATAAACAGTGATTCGGTATTCACTTCTTGCACATCAAGAAATAAGTCCCTTAATTATTTTTTTTCAGATCCCCAAATTTGGCTATTATGCAAGTGGTTCAAAAGAAGAAGTCGTAGAAGTTCTTCATAGGCTATATATAGAAAATATGTTTATTGACAAATCTTGGAACATTAAAAGTGGCCGAGCGAACACGAATAGGCATGGAATGTTTCAGAAAAGGGAACGCGTCCAATGTTGCATGTATTTTCACTTTGAAAATTCTTAAAAACCTATTCTTTATTGTATTTATTTTCTATTATTGTATCATGTATTTTATAGTTATGAAGTATTTGGAGCTCTATCTATTTAAATGATTGAATTACCAAACATTTTTATTTATTCAACAACCAGTCAATAAAAATTTCCATGGTCTTCTGCAACAACTTTCATGACACCGAGAAGGAAGGCGATTCTTTTTTCCAGAACTTTCCAGAACAGTATGTTTTGATATCTTTTTGTAGAACTTTTAGGTTCCAGATAGTAATATCAGCAAAATTTTTAAAACGTTGATTCTTTTCATTGAAAGAAGGTAAGTGTTAATGATACATAAAAAAAGCATGATTTAAAGGTTAAATAAGCGTTTTAAAGAGTCTATTAGTAGAAAGTGCATGTCACTACGAAGGTGAATAAAAAGAAATAAAATAAAATCGATGAGATTTTCTGATAATGCTTTTGAAATGCTTTGTATAATGTTCTTAATGTTCGGCTCCAATACATTTAACATGAATTGGAAGATCTTGCACGATTTTTTTTTTGGTAGAATAGGGTTTCGAACATAATACTTTCTGATTCTGAAGCCTTATAACCACATCACCTAAACGCACTTTCATTCTTTAGATAATTCGAATTTAAATACTTTGGAACATGGGAACTTATATTAATAATATTCAAAAGATTATCTGACAAAGATTAACCAAGATACATTTCATACATTTCTCATTGAATTCATTTCATACAAATGGTATGCTTTGATGTTTTTCTACAACTTTATTATTTTATCTTAATTATTTAAAGTTGTATTTTTCTAAATCTCTTTTTCTTGAGATCATTCGGATTTAGATATTTTAGAATATTAGAACTCAACGTATTCTTTTCCAGGGATAAGAAATATTCCTCACAACTCCGTCAAAAACTAAAACAACAGGTAGTATTCTTAGAGAGTCAATGTGCAATTAATGGACCATCTTAGAGGAGATGTTTTATAAGCATCTATATTAATATATCTAATCTATATATGCTTAGAAAATACCCCTTGCCTCGTATATCAATATGATCTATCAAAAATAATAGACAAAGCAATCGTTTCTGTTAGGAAGAATTTCGCAGTAATATCCTATGCCCATACTAATCTCTTTTAATGATTGTTTGGGTATCAATAGTGTTCAAAGAATAGATGAAATTTGTGTTAAAGTAAAATATTCACAATAATTTGCATTGTATAAATGGGCTATAATAATCATTATCATTTAATAGGATGAACATCAAGTTTTAAATTCAGTTTTCTACTCTTTGTTTGAGAACAGAAACTGTGAAAAAAACATTTGATATTGCAGGACAATATTTATAGAACTGGATGAATCAAAAGAAGTTGAAGGCCATTTTTTCATTAAACTAGAAATATCTGAAAAATAATATATTCATTTATCTTGATTTCGAAATTCATATTTTTTGGATGGATGGATGGATGGATTTTGGGATTTAATGGCGCAAGAACCAAATATGGCTATACTGCGCAAAACATATGGTGTTAAAAGCGTCACAAACAATTCAGTCATGCAATTTAAAATTTTCGTTACAAAATGAAAGGCATTCAATAGTTAATGGTATGAGTGGTTTTAAAAATGCAAATTACATCCCAGAAAGAAACTTTTCAAAAATGTTAAAAGATTAAAATTCCAGCGAAATTTAAAAGGTGAAAATGCTACTCATGCAACATTAAAATAAGAACAATAAATAAAACTTATTTTAAAGTTATGTTTTAATAAAAATGCACAACAAAACAAGTGAAAAAATTCATTGTTATCTTTTGATTCGATGTTTCTTTAAATATTTATCATGAATTGGGATACTTGAAGATTCACAGTGAATTTTTTAAGGATTAATCCATTTTAATTGACATTGTTGGGGACATATTGTTTGGAGTAAAGCTCCTTGGCAGCAGAAAAATCACGATAAAAAAAAAGAGAGAGAGAGAAAACTTTAGTTTTTCACTTTTCATCACTCCTAATCTAATGTGATAATTATTCATCTATAAATTATACAAGTATTTTTTTTTTACATTTATAACTCTCTGATTCTATTTTTTCTTTTAAGATAAATAGCATTTTATTTTGAAGAAATATGATTCACTTCTTTTCCTCCTAGATTCTCTTGCTATTTGCTTTGCGTAGTGAATTTCTTTAGATAGTTTCTTTCAATATAAAGAAAGCTATCTTCTAGCAAAAAAAATCTAGGTGGGTTTTTTTTAAACATTTTTATTGCTTCTGATTATGATTTCCTTACTGATATCAAAATATTAAAAAATAAACTGCTATAAACCTAAAGCGAAGAAATACCAATCTAATCTTTAAAATGCAATATATGTCTAAATAAAGGTTTACTGAACACAGCATGTCTTGGGTGAAAATAAATGACAGTTATAATAAAAACTTTTATCTGTCTACCTTCTTTGCTTATAACTTTAAACTTAAAGCTCTATGTATAGTGAATAACTTTAAATCTAGCAAGAATTATCGTTCATTTAGAATTTAATTTAACGGTTTGCTCAAATAACAGTAAACTAATACATGCTTAATTTAATATTTTGTTCAAATAAGGTAATTTTAATTTAAACAAATTTAATAATTTGTTCAATTCGGTTTAAAGATTCATTCAAGTAACAAATTTCTAACATATTTAATTTAATGTTTCATTCAAATAACAGATTTTTAACATATATTTATTTTATAATTTCATTCCAAAAACAGACGAAGTCCTCATAAATTTTTCATGTAACGTTTTGCTCAATTAACGGAGTTCTAAGGCATATATTATTTAGTGTTTCATTCAAATAATTAATTTAATATTTTATTCTAATAGCAGAGCACTAATGCACATTCTATTTAGTGTTTCAGTAAAATAATTAATTTAATATTTTATTTTAAAAGCAGAGCTCTAATGCTTATTTCATTAAAGATTTTCTTAAAATAACACAGTTCTAATGTATGTTTAATTTAACGTTTCGTTCAAATAACAGAGTCTAAAGTATATTCAAATTAATATTTTGTTCAACTAACAAAAGTCTAATATATATGTATTTACTTTTATTGTCTCGTTTAAGGATTTCGAACCCATATATGCTCTTGATACAGCCAGAGAAGTATACATCACTTGTTATACCGAAAATCTTCATCTCAATAGTTCATTGGAGCCACAAACTGAGTTCAAAACAGGTATTTTTTCAATAGT
>JAPMOQ010051905.1:13444-24031 GCA_026543055.1 Argiope trifasciata
TGGTTTGAAGAATTTTGTAATTTTCTCTTGCTTGTCAGTTTTTAAAAACTCCTTCAATTCAGACTGATACGCAACAGTCGCATGAGCAATTTGCCTCTTAAAAATAAGACTTCGTTCCATAGACGGATCAATGTTCATAAAGAAATCGTAAAGCTCATTTGTCATTTTTAAACCTTCACTAAGATATTTCTAATGTAATTTCACGTTTCTAGTGCTTGTTGAAGTCTCTTCTTCAATGGGTTGTGAATTGAACATTTCCTCCAAGTCGGTTTCAGTCAAATCTTCATCTTGCGATTCAAGCAATTCCTGAATGTCAATTGATTCTATCTGTTCGAACTCATCTCGTCCTATTCCATTCGCCATTTTAGCTATGTTTGCAGTCAAAGTTTGAACTTGCACAGATTCTTCGTCATTTTTCGCAGTCAGAGCAGGCCAGTTTTTTCCAGCATGACTTCAATGTGTGTGGCTTCAGTTCTTCCAATCATTCTTTTGTGAGTACGAGTCATTTTGCTACGTCAAATTTCTTTCAGCATTCAATAACATTCGTATCAGGATTACATTCCATATTATCCAATGTGATTTTGAAGGTTCATCTAATGTAAAAGAGCTTTAAGGCCTGGATTATTTTTTATCCATAAGTTGAAGCAAAGTCGTCGTGATGGGAAGTAAAAATGTCCCTTTCATATTTGGATGATAGTTTCAAGTTCACTAGGATGACCTTGTGCACTGTCCAAAACTAGAAGTGATTTAAAGTCTAAATTCTGTTTTATTTTAAAATAAGTTTCAAATTCAGAAACAAAATAATTCCGTAACCAGTCACAATAAATAGCGTTTGTAATCCACACTTTCTTATTAGCACGCCAAAACACTGGCAGGTTGAATAAAGAAACCGCGAGTAAAGAAAATTTTAGCCGCAAATATAGGAATTGTGTCGCATTTTTTTTATCCGCGAATAGTGACAACGCGAATGAAGGAAGCACACGAAGGAACATTAACTTACGAACACTGAGCCAGTGCTATATTATTGTCTGAGTTCTTTATTTGAAAATTTCATTTTTCATTCCATTGTAAATAAAGCCCAGAGTTGCCTCTTAGAACTTGTTTATTCAATTGAAATCAAAATCGGAAATAAAATGATACATTTAGGGAAAAAATCAAGCACCAAATTTCATTAATCTAAGATCTTGGGCTTTTAAGTTACCGTGTTTACAAACACGCGAAAATACTGACCAGTTGTATACGAATATTAGAGCTATAGTAAGACAGATATATCTTGGTTTCCAGAGCATTGGATTCGTATTCCTTGGGTTGTGAGTGGAGACCTACCTCGTTCATGGTGGCTGGTGCAAGCATAAATCTGACGTAGCCACAAAGTCCTTCAAACCGGGGATATTGGATCAGAGGTGATCGTATACTATTTCAGATCGAAATTACGATCTGTGACTGAAATATATGAATGAAGTCCTCTTCGTGAAAAGGGATCAGACGCATGAGCAGCTAAGCCTGAATATTGAACTTAAGTGGCCTATTGAAGCAAGGGACGGTAATACTCAGCTTAACAATCGCTGACTGTTATCGCTGGTTGGTCTATAACAAGTACCAAGCAGTAACAATGCTGTAGTATTGTGAGGTAAGTTCAAAAGCGAGGTAAGAACTTCCGGACACGAGTGCACACTTTTGTCTAGCGGTTATGTTACACGGCAAGTTACCCAGTCCCTTGGATAAAGGGATGGTCCCGAGATCGAGCCTTAAAAATCACATTGGTGACCCTGGTTCTTTACTAATAAACGCAAACTTCTTGGCACCCTCTACTGGTAGTAAAAGTAGTCATAACGCTGGGTGCGATTAAAACATTCGTCGCCCTCTAAAAGCATTTGGTGTGATAACATCGTTCGTCTCACCTCAAACTCACTGGAGGGGGAGTAATGCGGTGATATGTTCATAAGCCAGATAATAACTTCCGGACACCAGTGTACATTGTTGACTTGAGGTTATATTACACGGCTAAGGACCCAATGGTCCCTAGTTGGAACCTCGGAAATGCACAGTATGATGCTAACTATTGTTATCATGTTCCGTTGTTCTCAAACAGATACACATCCAGCAGATCAATTTTTTTTACTGTAAATCTGATAGGCGTTAGAGAATTTGGTGTAAAAATCAAATACCGAATTGCATCCATCTAATTTTAAGTTTTTGAGCTTGAAAAGGAAATAATACAGACATGTATCTAAAAGTTGTTTTTTTAAAGGCAAAAGATAATATGAAATATTTATAATTGTCAAAATATCCATTCTAAATTATTTTATGATTATAATATCCTTTCTTTATATATTTAAAAGAGAAAGTCAAAGCGACCATTATTCGAAATCAAAATTGTCATTTTTTAGAAATTGCAGCATGCCTGAAAAAGTTTTTATATGATCATAAATTTAAATAATAATCAATTAAATAATCTGAATAATTCAGTAATTAAATGGAAATCAGTAGTAAAGTCATAAAAAATTGGAAAAACCTAGACAAGTTTAACATCCCAAAGCATGTGAACTGTATTAAAAATACTGAATTAAAGAAAGAGGTAAAAACAGCTTTTTATTCTTAGAATAGTTTTGCGATATGCTTTTAAAAATTCAAAATTTTTCATTCATACATTGACTGTATCATGTAATATGCCGTTGAAAAAATATAAATATCCATATTATTTTTCAATAGATTTATAATATATTGTTAATAATTTACAATATTATTTCATGCTATGTTTGCTGGAAGGAAGATTTTAGCAGGGAGTCTTAAAGGTTTCCTGCACTTGGAGGCAAAAATGGCGATTATTTTATAATTTGAGGACCTAAACAAATATTCTGAATAATATAAGGATTTTGTAAATTTCTCTTAACAGCCGATATCCAGTGATATTTTGAGGAAACCTATATGAACATGAGGTAAAAAAAGAATCAGCTAATTAAATTATTTTTGGAGTGATTGTTGCAAAGCGAGCTATTTAGTTTCTGTGTTCAGTAAAGTTTTTCATGCTTGCTTTGTATCAGATTACTGCCTGCTTATACTGTGAATATCTATGACTGCTGTTTTTTCTCTTTGCCTGGACATAGAATTCACTTTATATACAGGGTGAGTCGAAATGAATAGGACAATAAGAAAAATATTTTATAACTGATGTATTTATATTATAAGCAAAATACAAGTACATATTAACAGATGAACTATTAAAGTTTTATTTGGCAACACATAAACGGTATTGGTTTGTGTGTTTGCCGCTAGGGGTGTTGTTTTCAAAATGACGCAATCAGGTAAGAAGACGGCGTTTTGTGTGGAATTCACTTAAACAATGTCGGTAACTACGGTCCAAAGACAATGGATTGGTCGTTGGATTGACCGTGCTTTAGTTGATTATCTGCAATTGTTGTACGTACCTCGGACGAGTTAACTTTCCAGCGAGCGCGATTCTGTGAGAGATACACTAGAGGTGAATTCCGTTTTATACCTTCAGATTTGGTGGCACTGGGAACGCCTGTCTTTGGCTATTTGTCCCCTTACCTTTGACCTACTTTCAATTGTTGTCGTACGTTTGTGGCTTTACTAGGTCTCTGCCGATCAAATATTTGAATCTTAGAGATATTCGCGATCGTTCATGTAAGTTTTTGTCACATCTGAATTTATATGATTTTACGAATAAATTCGTATTGTTTTAGACTGGCGACAGCTGGCAAATGCACTTACGAAGGAAAATGTGTCAAAAACGCACCAAAATCTCTAAAAAGTGAGCTAAAATTAAAGGTGCTAAAGAGAAAAGCCGAACTAGGTATTGAAGAATTGGAAGCAGCGACGTCAGGAAAAAAACCTTGTTAAAAAGAAAAGCAGACTAAAATCACGAGGTTCGGTTGTGAGATTTGATAGAAATTTTTATGTTTTTAGCCAATTAAACACATTTGCTCAATTGCAACGCAGCAATGAATTAACAATGAAACTATTTTCTTCCTTTTCATATCTAACTTTCATTTACATTTTCCTTTTTATACATAATATCTATATTTTTACCCATCTATATTTTATATGCAAATTGTTCTGACAAAATATCGACAATTCCATTTGTATTATTTTTAAATCAATTCAGTTAACCTGTCGTCATTTAGTATTGTTATTGCAATCTATGTTTATATTGTTTCTGCTTCTTTTTAAGAAAATAATGTTTAAAGGGATTGTAGTTAATTTTCCTAAGTTATTTACTATATAATTTTAATAGTTACGCTTTGGAAAATTTATAATTTACCATATCGTTTGTGGGAAATACACGCGACCTTTTATGTTCGTATGATGGCTGCGCCAGCTGGAAGGTTAAAGGATCGCGTATGTGCTGCGTTCGCTGCATTGCCCTGGATATGGTATGAACTCGATTATCGTCTGCCTTGTCACAAGAGGCTCTCATATCGAGCATCTGTGATGTTGAGAAAAAAACCTTAATAGTTCATCTGTTAATACATCCCTGTATTTTGGTTATGATATAAATAGTCATAAAACATTTTTCTTATTGTCTTATTCATTTTGACTTTATTGTATCGTGTGATAAAGCATCGCTAGCGGTTTCCGAACTTTTCGAAATTTCCGTAAGTTCTTATATAGCTTCTTAGTGGAATGCAGGCTTAATAATGATTTCACAAAAAAATATAAAACACAAAATGGGAAATCAAATATATTTATTAGCCAAAATATTTTAGTAAAATAATACATTAATGCAATAGGAATTTCAGTCTTAGTGTTATTTTATTATATAAAACCAAAATTTTTTATAATTTTCAAAAAAAAAAAAAACTTGTTTTATTTGGTAGAGGTAGTTTGTTCTGTTAAGGCCTTATCACATGGCAAAATATCGTCGGCACTTTCCGTCAGCAAATGACAACGAAAGTGACGTCACTTGTGTGGCATCATTTCAAAGTTTCACATGATTGGTTAAATTTCTTTTGCAGACAATATTTCGTTAGCATTTTCAAACTGGTTTGAAAAAGTTGACGTAAAACATGACTTAAAACTTGCTTGAACGGTTCTTGAGGGTAGAAACGGAAAAGTGCTGAGGAAATTTCACCCTGTGATAAGGCCTTTACAATTTTCGCCTTCAATTTTTTTTCCTCTGGATTTTCCATGTTGTGGAAATATGAGTCTCTCACTTTCCCTTTCGGCCGAAGAATATAAATTGAAAGAAAATTAAAATATCAATAAATAAATTTAGAATTTTTAAAGTATTGCTTATTTTCACTCTATGGTTTTTCGTATATTTTACTGTAAAGATGAAATAGATTTTCAATAGTAGCCTTTTCATAAGAAGCCATTCATAGCCATTTTATCAACAGAGGTTAATTCTGCACTTTTAACCAAGACTCAAAAAGAAAAAAGAAAATATACAATTTCTACGAAAATATACAATTTCAAGAAAATATACAAGATACAATTTCAAGAAAATATACAATATACAAAAATATATACAATTTCTATGAAATATAAACATTTCTACGAAAAAATACAATTTCAAGAAAATATAAAAGATACAATTTCAAGAAAATATACAATATACAAGAAAATATACAATATACAAGAAAATATACAATATACAAGAAAATATGCAATTTCTACGTAATATAAAAATACGTAGAAATCTTGCAACCACTTTACTGAACATTGCCGGTTAGATCTTTATTTATTTGTAAAGCTTTTAATCTAAATTGAAAGATACACGCATTTTAAAAACTTATTCATTTTTGCCATGTTTTAAGCATTTTATCATCACGTTTTACGTCTGCAATATTTTACTTGTTTCTTACCTACCCAAAATTACAGACTTGTTCTATATGTCACATAATGCTGTTTGTTTAAAGGCCTTATCACACGGCAAAGTATGCTCGGCACTTTCCGTCAGCAAATGACAAGGAAAGTGACGTCACTTATGTGACGTCACTTCAAAGTTTCACATGATTGGTTGAATTGCTTTTGCGCACAGTATTTCCGACAACATTTTCGAACTGGTTCGATAAAGTTGTCGATTATGAAACTTGCTTGACCGGGTTTTGAGGGTAGAAGCGGAAAAGTTCTGGAGAAATTTCACCTTGTGATAAGGCTAAAGAATCTTCAGTTTTTTTTTTTTTTTTGCTGATATGCATATTATTATGAGGACTTTTAAAAAATTAAACTATTTTCATATATATAACGCCATATGTTTTAGCACCTTGGTCCAGTTAATTTACCATACGTTTGGCTCAGTATGGTATGGTTTTTGCGCCTCTAAAATCCATAAAACCAATTAACCAACCAACCTTTTCATAATGAAAATACAAAAATCGTTATGCTCAAATATATATTTCACAAAACATCAAAACTCATTAAGTGATTTTTTTAACATTTAATATTTTTTTTAAAAAATATCTATTTATTTTGTATTTTTTATTGCATTATAATTTTCGTCTGTCTTCTAATAATTCACTGACATTCTTTATTTTATCTCTATGCCTTTATTATAGATATGAAGTATTCTGGAGAATCCATCAAAACATTTAGAATATATTTGAATAAAACGGAATCTGTTTATCCTTGGAAAATTCCTCAAATATTCCTGGCAGTCCATTCTCCATTCGTTCCAGTGCATCCCTTACTGGAAGGAACACCTTTAAAAGCAGGACACGACTACATCATAAATCTGCGTTTGGTAAATGGACATTGAAATTAAGGTATCCGACTACGTTGGAAACACTGGTTATCGACCACATTGGCGAATTATTTTTAAATTGCTATTTATTATAGTTTTTAGATAATCCCCTTTCTCACTTCCCCTTTCCAAAATCGTTTTTTTTTACTACGAAAAGGAATGTCTAATCTATTATCCAGGGAAATTTTAAGCTAAACATATATTTAGGCTAAAATTTGTCTTTAACTTCAATTTTAATTTTTATACAAATTCTCAGCCGTTATCAGGATGTCTCAAAAACTAACCTTTTCCCGACGGGAATCGCTAACGCGCGCTTACCGCTGAGGCCGGCAGTTTCTTTTGCGAGTGTCTGTCCAGGGCCGGAGGATTTTTTGCTGTTAACCCTTTCAGGGGCGGTGACATACTCCATATGTCACCTTTTTACAATTTTTTTAAAACTAGAAAATCGCGTTGAAATAACTACATAAAATTTCCTAACGTTTTTTAAGTCTTTATCTTGCCAATAGACGGCAGCACGAGTCTTAGAAAGTATTCTGTTTCCACACAAAAAATTCAAGATGGAAGCATGTTTTCATATGTAATTTGCCTTCATTTTATTCCGATAAACTTTATTTTCGAATTCAAAAAGCTCATTTTTTTGCGTCATTCATGTTAAAAAGCTTCATGAATCCCTAAAACTGCTTTCATTTCATAAAAATACCTTCTAATTACGAGTTGCATATTTGTGAATTCGCTCCAAAACATGTTCTAGATGCGCGGTGACATACCCAGTATGTCACCTACCCCCCAGCCCCCTAAGGACGTTAATTTTTTTTAACTGTAAATTACATGTCAGTAATAGGATATAATCAGATTTAAATAATTGTTTCGAAAAAAAAATCATTTTTGGCATAGTGCCCCTGAAAGGGTTAAGCCTAAATCCATGAATTTACCGAAGTATCAACGCATTGTTTAATAATGTTCTGTATAGAATTTGAACGGCATATGCTTTTTTTATACATTTATACATATTTTATTTACTTAAGTCATTTCTTGTTTAAATATATATTTTACACATGTTATTTTCAATACTTACTTTAATGACGTTTCGACATTGCAACGGTAAAAACGGAAAGAATTCACGTCTACAAAATCTAATTATCCACTAAAGACTGGACTGCAAACCGAAATAACCAACGTTCTAGCGAAAATAAAACTCCCTATTTACTATAAACAAATACCACGTGCGAATTTAAAGAGCCGTCATAAAGCATTTCATTCGGAAGCATTTATTTCCCCTATGTTTATATAATCGAAAACCGCGTGTATGTGAGTCATGCTTCACTCATTTCGAGTAGAAGGTCAGATCTACATGTATCTGAAACCATATGGACATACAATGCCATCTTGTGCCGAAAATTATATTTTTTTAAAACGTTCTAGGACACTGGCACAAATGTGTGACGGTCGGGGATGAACGGGAAAAGGCTCTGTCACGCCGGTGTGACGGCCGGGAAATGAGCGTGTTTCTTGCTGACACGTATATGTGCCAGTAGGCGCGAAAGAGCTAATAGAGGTATTCATACAAAAATTTCACCGTGTATTTTAAACAATGGGCAATGAAATGAACCAAAAGTTTTATTATCGATGAAATACTTTTTCCTTTATAATTATTTTGAGAAAAATTAAGTTGTGAATTTATGGAAAAAAAAAGACATATGCATATATTTTTAGCCATAACTTCTTTGCATCTCAAGATAGTTGTCAGATTTCGGTTTATTTCATTCATTATCATATTCTATAGCTTGTGTACAAAGAACAATAGGATTGCCGCATTACACTTTTATGTAGAGTGTTAACCGGTTTGTTTAAATTTCATTGAAATTAACAAAGCATTCTCCTATTTCTCAAAATATGTTATGTTTTCAAATAATTTTGTTGTTTACTTAGTATTTTGTGTTATAATTGGCAATACCTCCAAAAAGCATAATTAAAAATAGTTTTTGAGAAATCCAATTTTTGGAAAATTCTTCTTTGAACGTAGTCGGATACCTTAATAGTCTTTTTAAGTTTTTAGATGCTAATATAAATATATGGGACTTAATTACGTGAATTAATTACACTAATTATATAATTAAGTTATCTATTGTTCGCCATTAATTATTATTCTCGCATAAAAGATGTTAAACACATTGAGTAAATTATTTTTTGAATATATTGTGTAAAATAACAAAATGTCACAAAACGATACCGAAGAAATTCCATCACATTATCGGTCATTAGCCATTGTTAACAAAACATAAGCCATGTTTTTTGCTCTGTTTGTGATGTACAACGAAGCACATATTCTTTTAAATCACATATTTTTAATTATTATACATTAATTCTTTAAATGATTAAATGTCACCATAAGGGCTTAAATGTTCTTTAAATGTTATGAGTTTTTAAATGCATCCCTTCAATTGTAATATTGTCACATTGAAAAATTGCATTACCGAGTCTGTATAGCTGAATGGTTAAGGCGCTGGACTCATAGTCAGAAGATCATGTGTTCGAATCTCTGTAGACTTAAATTCGTTTAAGTACTTTATTTCGTATTCCCGAAGAGTTTTGTCATTTCTTTAATTTACCAGAAAAGTACTCTGGAATTTTTTTATTGTCTCCAGAAATGTATTCTGGAATTTTCCCTACTTGTATAAAAGCTGAAGACCTCTCAGTCATAATGTTCTTAGTTCAGATTTGAGTTAATAAATTAATTTAACTTTACTTCCTGTGCCTTCTTGAGTTCTATCTACGTGACAATATGAATAACAATAAAGAATTTTGGAAAAACGATTATTGTCTCATCATATATAACTAATACTATAATACGAGGAATGGTTGCCAAGTCGAAAATCGCCCCAGAATTATTAAACTCCGGTAAACTTGGGTGTCTGGGGTTTTTGGCCACGAGGAATCGATTGGCGCCAGTTTTGAAGCGCTACGGTCGAGCAGTTCGGAGTTACAGATAGGATATTTTCAAACTTTATTAGTTCGCCATAATGGCTACTTAAATTTTCAAGCGGTAACGTGCTGACATCTATAGCCAATATGGCGAACTAATAAAGTTTTATATTTATGCTGTTATAGGTTTATAATATGTTTCTTATGTATGTATATATGTTTGGTTTTTCTAAATAAATTTGTCAAAAATATTGAACTTCAACACACTTCAATCTTTACCTTTGTATAGAATAGTTCCCTTTCCAAACTCTAACTTTGTTTAGAATAGTTTACAATGGTGCACTTTAACCGGTTATCTTTTCACCAATGGTTTCACAAATTTTCTTATGGCATGTATTGTTTTGATAAATCACAATGAAAAATTTAAATCTTCGAGTTAGCTTCGATACCTGTTTTCTCCGAGCGGAGCTCGGTCACCCGCTGGTATATAATTAAAAAACAAAAAGTTCACAAAAATGAAATAAAACCTATTTATGAAACAAATAACAAATCTGAATTAATATAATTAAGTAAACAAAAGTAAAAATTGCAATCGGAACTAAAAATTATTTCGAATTTAAACAAGTTTAAAATTAAAAAAAAACAATAATTGTGTTTAGTTACCTCAAATGCAGCTACAACCAAAATACAGGTGAATCTAAATTGATTAACAATATAAGCAAAATAAAAATTAATAGAATAGGATCAAAATTACAGCAAATTTAGGAAGAATACGACATGGAGACTTTTTCAAGTTTCAGGCAAGGATTCAAAATAAGGGATTTTTTCTGTGTGAAATCGGATAATGTCCAATAGTATTCATCCTTCGTGACCCGATAATTAAGGCTAAAGAGACATACTAATTTTAACAGAAAATATATGTATACATCGTAGGTCTGAAGTATATATATTATAGCATT